>VZTL01054489.1:100608-127825 GCA_013400535.1 Scopus umbretta
CGCCCCCCCGTACTGCCCTACAGCCCCCTGGGACCCCCCGCCCCCGAGGCCGCACCGGGCCCGGGCGGGAGCACAGGGGGAGCACAGCCCCGATGGGGGGCAAAGGGGGAGCCCAGTCCGGGATGGGGGGGCACGGCCCGGGGTGGAGAGCGCAGAGGGAGAGCAGCCCGGACTGGGGGGACAGCCCAGGACGCGGGACACAGAGGGAGCACAGCCTGGGATGAGAGGCACAGTCCAGGAGGGGGGGGCACAGGGGGAGCACAGCCTGGGACAGGGATGCCCACCCTGGGAGAAAGAACAAAACCATCTCAGCTAGGATGGAGAGTCATCACTGGCCTCTTCCCCATTCGCTCCCCACCGAGCCCTTGCAGGTCCGGGAAGGGGCTGCAGCTGTCCCCAGACACATGGCAGTGGGGTGCTGCAGGGACTTCCCACACTGGTGCCGCAGCCTGGGTGCTTGGGCGCACACAGGTCCCCAAAACCACACACACATGGGCACCCCTCTGAGTCCTCAGGCTGGGTACCGCCACCTCTGCCTGATGCTCCCGGACAAGGTGGCTGCCACCCACCCCCGGAGTGACACCAGCTCGGAGGGCACATTGGGGCTGGTGTTGCACCCCATCCACACGCATGCCTCTCCCTTTGATGCCTCACAACCAATTCGCCTCCCCCTTCATCTCCGAGGGCTGCTGCCAAGCCAGCGGAAAAATCAAAGGGAAAGCGCGGATGCATCCAGGCTCGGGGATGCCAGCCCAGAGCGCTCCCCTTCATGCCAGGCAGAGAGGGGACAGCGAGAGCAGGACACCAGGCTGCAAGATGTGGATTCTGGCTTCCCTTTCTCCCGTGCCAGTCTAAGGGCAGCAACTTTGTCCCAAAACCACAAGGGGTGGCCCTTGGGGCTGGGGCAGAGCTTAAGGATGTGGGCGGTTTGGACTAATGTCCCTGCTTGGCCACTTCCCAAAAAGCCCCCCCTTTGCCCTTTCACAGTGTCCTGGCCGCTCCCAGCCCCACAGCACCGCTGGCTGGAGCGTGGCACAGCTGCTGGGCTTTGAGCCGCGATGGCAGAGGTGGCCCTGGGGCTGCCCCTGGAGAAGGATGGGGACAGGGAGTGTGTGGGAGCTGCATCCCACCAGTGCCGCCCCTCCAGGACAGCCCCAGGCTTCGCCTTCACACCCGGGGTTCGCCCAAGCTCCCCTGCCCCTCATGTCCACAGTCCCCAGGGGCCACCCGTGCCATTTCTCTAGCATTAATAAAGCCATTAATTAATTAATAGATTAGAAAGATGGCTCAGAAATGCTACTTCGCAAGCAAGCTGGAAGTGCCTCAATTCGGATCACAGCGATAAGTGGGCTGAAGGAGGCAGAAGATATTTTAATGCTGGGGTGGCTGTTTAATACAGACAAATCCTTCCTGGGTCACTTCTGAAGCCCTGTGCACACCAAGCACAGGCCCGCAAAGGAAAAAAAATTGCAGTAGACGAGCTGGGTTTCCCAGGAGCCCAAAAGGGGAGCAGAGGAGCCCCGGCCGCTGTGTTGCACAGAGCTGCCTTTCATTACAAAGGGCCAGGAAGCAGCTCAGAGCTGCCAGCAACACCGACACGATGCAGGAGGGGATTTTTCAGGCTGATGCAGCAACAAAGGCAGTTAAATCTAGCCAGGTAAGAGGCTTTTGAGGTTAGCTGGCCGTTCCCACAGCACAGGCTTTTTTCTTTCTTTCTTTTTTTTCCCTCCTTTTCTAGGAGGAATTATTTTTCATAATCCGTGCGTTGCTGCTCGTTGGGCACTGGAGCAGAAGTAAGCAGGTAAGCGGCGCTTTCATCCCCAGCCTGGCTTCCCACCGCAGCCGGGGACTCCAGCGAGTGGCTTTGAGCCTCAAAGGGAAGCGGCGAGGCTGGGCCAACGCAGCTGGAGCAGCGCTAAGCTCGCAGTGGCTGGGAACTGCTTGTTTTATTTGATTGAAGTGATGGCAGCGGAAAGCTACCTGGAGACGAGCAGCTTTCACACCAAACGCCTGCCGCACCAGTGGGGGCTGAGTGCTGTAAGACATCACTGGGTGGTTCAGGATGCTGGCACCCACCCGGGGGCAGAGAGCAGGGTGCACCCACCACCTCCTCCTGCCTGGAAAGGTCAGGGGGCCCGGGACATCCCCAACACCAAGGAGGGCTAGCGAGAAGACCTTGCTGGGTGAAGCAGGGCCTGGGTGCTGCTTTGGGTGGCACCTGCTGCCTGCCGCCTCCTGGCAGGACAGAGGGGTGCTGGGAGTGGTGAAATCTGCCCATGACACCCATGTCCATCCCCCCACAGAGAGCCCAGCACCCTTGCACGGGGAGAGGCAGGTGTTGTGGTCCTAGGGCAGGAGGATGCTCCCAATGCCGGCTCTGCAGGGAGCCTGGGAGATTCAGGCACCTTGGGGGGTATTTTGGGGGTGGACCAGGATGGACCTCAGACCTTGAAGCCTGTTGGAAGCCAGGAGGGTGTTTCCGAAGGGATCTGTGTCTCCGGAGACCTGCATGCCAGCCCTGGTCCTCCCCAGGGAAACACCCTGGGCCAGGTGGGCTCTACCCTGGGCGGCTGCCTTCCTGCGCTTCAGCCGGGTGAAGGATGTGCCAGCGGCCCGTGACTCAACACCTTCTCCTGGCACTTTGCATCAGCAGGTGGATGTGAAATGAACCCAAAGGCTGTAATGAGCCATAGAGACAGCACTGGCTCAGTGAGCTGTGCCACCACACAGGGAGCCCCGGCACCTCACCATCCTGGAGCTGAGCCACGGGATGTGGCCGTGATGGGGGGTGGCCATGACTCATCTCCCTGGTTGAATTTGTCACCTTGTCCTCCTTCTAGTGGAAGCTCCTTGGACATTATCCCACCAAGTCCAGAAGACCCTGTGATGATCCAGCCAGTGCAACGATGCCATTGCACAGACTCCATCCATCCTCTTGTGATGCCTTTTGCATCATGCCAGGCCACATGGTGACCCGCCATGCTGGGACGGTGCCATGCAGCCTGTGTGCCCGCACCCCACTCCGGTTAACGGTGCAACAAGAGCACCCCACCATGCCCTGCTACCCTGCCCAGGGACCTCGCACCTTGCCTCAGCATGGGGCGAAGGCGATGGAGGGTTTCTCTTCCTCCCCATCCTCATCCTCCTCCTCTTCCGGCATCCACCTCTCTGGCCGGCATCTGCCACCGCAACAAGATTAAACCAATTGCACTGTTATTTGTTTCATATTTAATAAGGGCTTGAGGACCAGATCTCCCAGCAAGCCCCTGCTATCAATCAAACCCGCACAGACTCCCTCTTCATGCCCGCCTTTCCAAGAAGAAAGAAAACAAAATTGGACTAATTTATTATTCATTCGTTCATTAAGTCCGTATTAGCCAGATATATTATAAAGGAAAACAGGATTGCGCCTTTTGATCGGCAAACTCTCTGCTCATGAATAACCATGAGGCTCCCCCCCACCCCGGCACCTCTCCCGTGTGTGGAGCGAGCTGACGGCAGGTGCTGACAGGGGGTGCTGGCGCCAGGCTTGGTCCCGGCACACAGCAGGGCTGGGAAGCTGCTCTTGGCTCTCTCTGCTTGCACAGCATTGAGGAGTGGCTGCACCATCCCGTGGGGCTCCAGAGCTCAGGCCACCCGGGGATGCCCACGGCTGGAAGGGGAAGGCTGATCCCTGCTGGGGGCAAGGGGCTGATGGGGATGTCCCGGAGGGCGCCGGGGCAATGGGCTCCCCTCCCGCCTGCCTGGGGCTGAGCAGGGAGCCGAGCAGGTGTTGTTTCTGTGGCGTGAAAAAGCAGCATATGTCCCTGGTTCCCCAGCACACAGCAGCAAGCAGTGATACTTGTGGCTCCCCCAATACTGCAGGGAGGCAGTGCAGGACACCAAGGTGCCCGTGACGGCCTGCAGGACTGGCACAGCACCGGGGCAGCGTGTTCCCCAGCTCCCTGGGGCACCCTCCGCAAGCCCTTTGGTCCAGCTTAGGGAGGATGGGCCAGGGCAGGACCAAGGCCCGGGATGCTCTTGTAGGGACCAGCTGGCACCAGGTTGTAAGCTTACGGCACCACGCACCTGAGCAAGCCAGCAGCATCTCAGGCAGCGGCAGAGCACAGGAGAGCCGCATCCCAAGCCCAGCGGGGAGGTGGATCCTAGCCATGCCCAGGAGGTACTGCACGCTGCAGCAGCAACGGGCACACACGAAGAGATGCCGGGTGGCACATCCGCACGGATGTCCTTGCACCCGTGCAGGCCAGCCAGACCCGAAAATAGGTTGCTTTAAAAAATGCATCACTTTGAAGTTATGTAAATGAAAGGCAGCGGCAAACAGAGCACGCTGGCAAAAGGTTTCCTATTTTATTTTTTTTTCCTCCTCGCCAGCTTCCTCCGGTTAAAATTGGGTTGCAATTCATTAATAAAGGAACAGTTGTACTGAATAAGCTCCCATGCTTAAATCAGGACAGAGAAGCGTAATTAACCCAGCTCCAGTCTGATGTGATGGAAGAGGAAAATGCTCTTCTGTTTTGGTCCCTTCTCTTAAAAGCCCACTGCGTTCTCCCGGCCTCTTGGGAACGGAGTCGAGCTTCTTATTTAAAAATGAAGCTTGCAGCCTGGTGGAGCCGGTTCATGTATATATATAAAAGCTGTCATGATATTTTATTCATACCCCTCTTCCCCTTCCCTTTGCTTGGAAAATCCAGGAGCAGCCAGCAGGCAGCTTGGTGAGAGAGACAGCAAGAATTCCCTTTTAAAAATAAATTACAGATGCAAGTCACACTAGTTGAAGCCCCACGAGGCGGCAGATTCCCGAGCACCAGGGCTGGCACCAGCGGCTTGGCCAGCCCAGCCCAGGCACAGCGGCTTGCCACCCTGAATGCCACCCCCAGGGAGTGAGAGGGGACAGGCGGGGTGGCTTCAGCACCGGGGTTAAGCTGATGATTTATGTGAGCCAAGGACGTGGCCTCGCTTCTCTAATTGGTGCTAGCGCCTAAATTACAGCCTAATTACAGATGGGGCCACAAGGAGCTCCCGCTGGTGTGCCCCACGGGCAGGACTCAGCCTACCGTCCCCGGCTTGAGGCGAGGGGGCTCCTTCTCCACCATTATTTTGGGGGCTGAATTTGTCACCTTTCCCCACGGCAGTTTGTCTGGGTGAACTAGACACCATCCGGCCACCGTCAAGCTGGCACGCTGCTCTGCACGTTGATGCAGCATCCCTGAGGCTCGGTGCTGCTCTGCCCAGCCTTGCTCCTCCCTTTTTCCACTGCCACTTTCTCACCTGCTGTAAAAATAGCCGTCTGGTTGTGTGGGGAAGGCAAACTGTATTTTGGGTGGTCTTGGGGCAGGGAAGAGCTGCCCACAATGAGGAGGTTGCATTTGATGTGCCGAGGCAGAGGCATCCTGCAAGGCAGAGCTGGTCCATTGAAACTAGGAGTGCTGGAGGATGGTTGAGAGTGCAGTAGTGCTATTATCTGGGTTGATTCCCAGTGCACAGGGAATGCTGGACCCCATTGTGCTGCGAACCCATCACGTGCCCCACGAGCAGCCAAGCTGGCACCGCTGGGTACTGGCAGGGAGGAGCAGGAGCATCGCTGGGGCTCATCCTCCCCTGCCTTGTGCCAGCAAGCCTGGAAATCCTTGGTGGTGCAAGCTGGTACCCCGGAGCTGGAGGAGGCATGGGGCAATGCTGGTTGGCCCCTTTGTAGCAGATACGTCTGGTGAGGAGGAAAAAAAAGGGAAATCAGTGTTTGTTTCTTTTGGAGAAGATTGCTCTCTGCGTACTCCTTGTATTTAGTTATTATTAAAGGGTTGTTTTGCTGTCAGTGAAAGCCTGCAATTACAGTCTCTATCTTTTTTTTCTGGCTGTCACTACTATTCCCCATGAATGCATTGCCCACAATTTTAGCATTTCTGCATTTCAATGTAAAAAAAAAAAAAAAATTTGAGATTTGGGCTGACACTCTTCATATGGGCATGGCTGGCTTCAAACTCCTCCAATTGTTTCCCCATAAAACCCTGTCATTTTGGGGACTCAAACCAGAGCAGGATGTAGCTGTGCACTAGCAGGGGCCCATTGCTCTTTTTCCCCTTGCTTGCTCAACCTGTATACCTACAGGCAAAAAGCTTGCAGGAATCCCACTGATGCCAATGTTGCAGCTGGGAAGCCAAGGCCACCTCATGCCCTGCTCCCACGAGTGCTGCTGGGTTAAAAAATATACTATTTTCATTGAAGATCCTAATAAATTTCCCTTGGTCAAATAAATAATAGCTGATGGCTGGAAACACGCTTCATGTCCTGCATCTGTCCACGGCAGCTCTGCATTGTGCCTCCCACACCCTACATCCCTTCCCTGGACCTGTGTGGCATGGGACATCCCCACCCGGAGCCAGCTTCCCTGCAGGAGCCAGGGATGCAGCAGACAGGGCAGACACACCTCTGCTGGACCCCAAGTCCTCAAAGTGCCTGGAGGAATTCCCCCAAAGTTCATGGGGATGCAGCTCCTCTCTCCGAAACCCTTCCCCCTGGCTGCATCACCGCTAATCTAATGTGGTTAATTTTAAACGAAGCTGCCCTCCCTTGACACGCATCTCCCTGTGGCATTGAAATTAAATGTAGGCTGTAATTTGGCATTTGAGAAGCGAAAGGGATGGTGGCCCTAAGGGAAAAGATAACAGCTTGGCTGTTTGTGTTAAATAGCTGTCTGCGAGCTTCAAACTGCAGCCGGAGATTCAGCTTGCCGGCGGGCAGGCTGCCAGCCGCCGGCCTGCTTTTTGGCTACAGCTACTTTGCAGCAGGAAGCTCGGCAAGGGGGATTGCAGCCCTGACCCCCCCACCGCATCTCACAGGGCATCTGCCTTTTCCTCACCCTCCATGGCCTCTGCTAAAACTGTCTCACGAGCTCCTTGCTCCAGCAAGGGTGGGTGTCCAGGAGGCACAGCCACTGGCCAGCACCAGGGATGGATGCACAGCCCTGGGCAAGGAGGAGCGTGCTCCTCCAGGACACCCAGAAACCTGGAATGGGGCAACACAGCCTGGCAGGGTTGCACATGTTGTACAATGTCGTACATTGCATGGTGACAGCAGCCCATCAGGGATGTCCCCATTGCACCTTGCACGTTTCACGTTGCACCTTGCCCGTTGCATGGTGATGGCAGCGCATCAGGGACATCCCTGTTGCACCTCACGTGCTGCACGTTGCGTGGTGGGGGCAGCCCAGCAGGGATGTTCCCATTGCACATTGCACAGTGGGTGCCGTGCAGCTGGGAAGGAGGGACACATGGGGTGACACGCCATGGGAGCACCTTGGGTGTCACTGTCCCTTGTGCCAGGCCCCGGGGCAGCACCGGGAGGAGGTGAAGGCTGATGACGCACTAAGCAGGGAGGAGCTGCCACCAACCCAAGCAAGTTGAACCCTGTCTGCAAGGTAACCTCAGCCATTGCCAGATGCCACACTGGCACAACCTTGCAGCTGGTGACACTGGGATTTGGCCTTGGCATGGCACAGAGGTCTCTAGAGCGGCTCCAGGCCCTAGGACTCCTCGTGGAGGAAAGCTGCCTGGCACCCCAGGACTTTGCTTTAAATAAAACTTCGCTTTGCTCAAATCAAATGTTTCTCTGGCCCGAAAAAAAAAAAATCTAATTTCAAGCTCTTTTTTTTTTATTTTAATGGATGTTGTTAATAAAAGGAAGACTTTTAGATAGTCATTTCCAGCAGCAGAACATGCCTGTTTTGGGGGCAGTTTGTTTTAAACCAGAGAAATTTGCCAAGCCAGTGGGAATTTGCCTGTGCTCCCTTTGCACAAGGTTCCCCTCTGGCTGGGGGGTGGCTGCCTGGGACAGGGACCCCCACCCCCTAAACACCTTTGCAGGTGACACCGTGGCAGGCAGGGGCTGGCAGTGGATGGGGAAGAGGCAAACTTCCCTGCGGCCGGAGTCAGCTGCAGCCTGGGGACAGGGCTCTGCAACGGTGAGGGTGACCTGATGCACCCTGCAGCCCCTCGACTCCCACGGGAGACCCAGCCCACCCACCATCCACCTCCATCCCTCTGCCCTCCTCTTCCTCACCAGCACTCAGTTGCCATTTCCCAGGAGCCGCTCGCCCCTCCCAGCCCTTTGTACTGCTTGCCTCCATCCTCCCCTTTGTTTAGCATTTTAATTATTTTAATTACCTTGTTTGCCAGCTTATCGCGCCGCTCAACCCCATCTGCGTGCATGCAGGCAGACACACAGACTTTTATCTTCAGCCCACCGTCAACCCGATTAGCATTTTTTGCTCCGGCGTTTGGTGGAGGAAAGGAGAAATTAGCATTTCTGCCTCGGCCGGTGGGGCAGGCATCGCCACTGTCCCTCGCCTCGCGGGGTCACTTCATTCTTCCCAGAAGAATGGGACTAATTTATCTCTCTCCCCCTTGTATCCATTTCAAATGAGAGATTAAAAAAATAACAAATATAAAGTCCAAGTAGGGGGCGATGCCTGTGCTCTGCCTTGGGGTTTTCCTTCCCCGCGGAGGCAGCGGTGCCCAGGTGAGATGGGTGCCATCCCGAGGGAGCACTGTTGGGGCGCCAGGAGCAAGGGGTCTTTGGAAAAAAAAAGCTTCTTTCTGTTGAATTTAGATGCCAAGATGCAGCTTGGTGGTGGAGGTGGAGGTCACAGGCAGGGATGCCAGACCTGACAGCCAGCAGGAGGGGATGGGAATGTAGTCGGGAGCTTCAGCCCCTGGTTAAAACATCCACATTGCTTACAGCGGTGGGCACTTTTTGGGTGGGCTGCACGGCTGGAGCCCCCTGCTTCCCTTCAGGGACAAATGACAGATTTCACCTCTGGAAATGCTTTGCCAGCATCCTCTTAGCACTACTTACATGCCTTTCCCAAAGAGACCCAGCCACCAATAAATCTGTATCAGCTCACCTTCAAATGCACTTTGGTGCCCTGTTTTCTCTTCACAACAAGAAAATAACAGCCCCAGTTTTGGAAACAGCCACCAGCCCCCCTGGCCAGGCTCTCCTGAGCAACCCGAGACCCCTTTTTCCTGCAGCAAAGCATTCTTATAAGTGTGCAGGGAGCTGCCCTGGAGGACCTGCCCATGGGGAGGGGAGGGTGTAGTGAGGGCATTGTGGGGGGCAAGGCTGGGTGAGTGGCAGTCCCTTGGGGGAGGCTGGGGTTCCCTGGGGGGCTCATGGGTACCCAGCTGTGCCATAGTGTGAGCAGGGTGGAAAACATCCTGTGGAGTAGGGCTGGGGAGCCAGGAGCCCTATCTTGGACAGGACATCTATGGGGACAGGACACCTCATGAGGACTGGACACCTCGTGGGGACAGAAAACCCTTCGGAGAGAGGACACCCATGCAGGGAAGGATGACCCTTGGAGACGGGATGTGCCTTGGGAACAGGACCCCACCCAGGACAAGATGTCCCTTGGGGACAGAAATCTCCTTGGGGCAAGGACACATCTTGGGGACAGAATGCCCCAGTGAGGACTTGATGGCCCTGGGGGACAGATCAGCTGCTTTGCTGCCAGGGAGTGCTGGGCAGTCCCACCAGTGACCCTCAGAGCCCTCCCTGCTCCCACCACTTGCTTCTAAACCCTCCTTTAAACACTCGACACACTTTAATGTGTGGATAAAGGGCCGCACGCTTGTGATTCAAGTCATTAGGGAGAACAGAGTGAATTAACCAAATTCTGGATCAGGAGAAACCTCCCAAAAGCCTGCACGCCTTTCCCGCACCCAGCAAAATCCTTTAAGAGCTAGGAAAGGCAATAAAGACCAATTTATTGGTCCTAAACCAGTTAAACAAATGAGCCAGAGGCTCAAAAGCCTGGAGAGTCTTGAAGGAGGCGGGTGGGGGGGTACTGTGGAGTGTGGTTCAGGGACAGTAGCCCCAGAAGCCAAGGACCTGTCACAGCTCCACACTGCAGCCTGCACTGGGGGGAAAGCAACAGTCAAGTGCTTTGCTGAGGTTTGGGCAGTGATAACTTAACAAGGCAGAAATTAGAAGTAGAAACTTTATTAAAATAGCATTAGGACATCATCCCACTGAAGTGATGGTATGAGGAGTGATGGAAGGTGTAGGGACAAAACCCAAGGGAAGGTAATATCTGACACGGCACCATTCATTGAATCTGCTTGTGTGAGGAGGAGGAGGGCAAGAAGGAAGGGCTGCCCAAGCACCTCAGTGCAGCCTGGTGCCACTTGCTGGTGAGGATGGGCTTGGCTGTGCAGTGATGGTGGTGGCAAGGCAGGCGAGAGAACAGCACCAGCCCCAAGGTGTCCAGCCGCGCTGCGCGGTGCCGTGCTGTGGGAGACAGCTACTCCATTCGCAAGCACGTCACGAGCTCGGCTGCTCCACTGCTGCTGGAAAGCGCAGTGAATTTGATCTATAATTTACAGAGATGTCCATCTGGGGAGTGGTTCAACGAGCCTGTGAAAGCGGCGCTGCCCTCTTGGCTCTTGCTCTTCTTTTAATTTAAAACATCTTTATGTCAAGGGACAGTATCAATAAGGACCAGTGACAGGTGCCATCACCACCCTACCCTGACACCCCCCCCATCCTTGGCTTGCCACAGTGGGTCCCCACACCCCGCTTTTAGCCTCCCTGGGGCATGGTTCAGAGGTTCTGGCTTCTGCATCTGTAAATCAGGCCATCAGGATGCACTTGCTTAGGAAGCCCCTGGAGAGATGCCACATCTACCAGGGCTGGGCCAGGTGATGCTGATTGCTGTGGAAATGGCACTACCTCTCCTCCCAGCCACCTGGGAGGCTGGATCCAGCCATCCCACCGGGAACCACATGGCACAGCCTGGCACCTCAAGGCCATCATGCCCCCAGAAAAGCCTTCTGCACTGGCACCAAGACTTCACCCACCCAGGGCACCACCACAGGCTCTCCTAAGTGTCACCCAGACCTGGGGGAGGTGGGGCACAGTGACAAGCCAGACTGGGTTCCCTGTGAGCCTAGCCAAACCCTGCCACTTGCCAGGGAGGTGCCCACTGGGTGCTAGGCTCCCACCTATCCCAGGCTCATCCCCACCCCACTCACAGGCAGCTCAGCTCATTACAGGTGCCGGGATGATGGAGTATCCTGCTAGAGCAAAGGAAGCCAGGCAAAACCTCTCCATCCATCAGGGCCCCCACTTTCTGCCAAGCACATTAGGGGATAATTAAGTAAAAATAGGCCTTCCGACCAGTGTAGCTCATTAAGGGCTAATTAAGTTAATTAGTGCCAGGTGTGGATTGCAGCGCTTGCGCGTGTGGCTGTTGTTTGCTGTAATTGCATTTTCTCAGCAGCTTCCTCCGCCAGGCTGGAGCGTGGCCAACAAGGAAGGTATTCAGTGCCCTGCTGTTGGTGCAACACCCAGCGGCTGATGGGCACCGAATGATGGCACCACACTGTGGGCAATTAACCATTCTCTCCCCATGCCCCTCAGGGAAGGTCTCGCACCTTGACGTCAAGGCTTGGCCATGGGGCAGCATGCGAACCCCTGCCCATCCTTCTTGGTGTGGTCCTCCTGCCTGTATGCAGGGGAGGGACAACAGCATTTCACATAGCGGTCCCCAAAAGCAGCCAAGAAGGCAGGGGACAGCAGCAGGCAGCATCTCCCCAGGGTCCAGCAGGGTCACTGGGACCGGCATCTCTGAAGGCATTTGAAGGTGAATACAGGCAGGGATGAAGCAGCAGAGACAGCTGAGCATGCTGGTCATATCAGTGCTGCCAAATGAAAGAGGGAGGGCAGAGAAGGGGTGGAGAGGATGAGAGAAAGGTGAGAAGAAAGCATGAGAGAGCTAGGAGGGAGCTGCCAGGCTCTGATCTCCGCTCTCCACACCCAGGAGCAGTTAGAGCTACTCTGCCTGTGCCCCGCGGAGACACTGGAGGGATGAAGATGTGACAAAGACCATGTTATTTTTTGTTGGGGTTACTGTCACTAATAAATGGAGACTGTCCCTTGCCACATGTTCCTGCTCCTTCCAGCGTCTGGTCATTTGGCATCGTCCTCCCAGTGCAGCCCCTGCCAGTAGCCACCTCGCTCAGAGCTGACCCATGCTCCCTCCAGAGAGGCGAGACTTGGAAACGATCATGTGAAATACGGCTGGCAGACCGAGAGGGGATGGAGAGGCCGCACAGCCACCAGTAGCTCTCATCCCATCCCCCTCCCCACACCACAAATCAGCCCCCGCTGAGGCAGGAGCTGGGCAGAGAGCCCCATCCATAACCCAGGATGGGTCCTGGGGAGCACAGCCGGTATGCTGGGGGGCTGCCTTGCCTGCACCCTCCAGCCGATGGCAACTTACTGCTGCCTGCACTGCTGTGGCAAGCACAATGGGGAAAAGGGGGCTGGAGGGGAGGCAGGAGGAGAGCTGGGTCCTTGCATCCCTGCTGCGATCTCTCAGCGCCAAGATAATTGCCTGCCGGTGACAGCTGAGGTCAGGCATGACGGATACCTCGGGAAGAGCTCCCGGCTCCGAGACCTCCCTGCAGCAACCCAGTTCAATACTGGGGTTGAAAGGCAATTTTCCCGATCTCCCCCAGCACAGGCTCTCTCTCCGTGGATCAGAGTCCAGGCGGTGATCCTTTGGGCATCCCTGCCTTCAAACCTCACGCAGGTCCACCAAACAGCCCAATGCACAGGCCATGACCCCCAGGGAGGGATGTGGAGTAGTAGCGCACCAGGCTTGAAGCCCTAGAGCTCCCACGGGGTGCGGTGAGAGTACCCAGGCAGGAGCAGTGCCCACCTGGGTGTCAGTGGGGCACAAATGGACGTCCTCCTGCCTTTTAACCCTCCATGACCAAAGGTGGCTTTTCCACCTTCCTCTTCCCCACTCCCTTCCACCCCATCCAGATGCACCAGGGACGCATGGAGCACCAGGCAGCCCCATTTCCTCTGCCACAGGGAAGGGGCTGGGTAGGAGATGTCCTGCAGCCCCCTTGGATGGCCGGGAGGCAGGTGGGCATGTCCTGGGGCTGGCAAGAGTTTTGTTCCTCCCTCTGCGCTGGGCTTGCTGCAGCAGGGCTTTGCTTGCCCGTCCCCCTGCTCTGGTAGTGGGAGTAGGGCAGGTCAGGAGAGCTGCTTATTGGGCATGGAGAGGCCAGGACGAGACATGGAGCATGATGCCACCAACTTGGCATCCACGGGAGCGAGCATGTGCCCAGGCAGGCAAGAGCAGGCAAGGAAGCAGGCAGGCAGCATGCACCAAGGCAGCTCCACAGCACCCTGGCTGCCCTCTCCCTGGAGCCAGAGCCGGGTGTGGAGGCTGACAGGATCATTACAGCTGCTATCTGGGCTCACCAGCTCGTCCCTCTCCCCTTCGCCTTTTGCATAATGGATAGGCTGTGAGTAATGGGAAATGGCAGCCCAGCCGCGCTTGCTGGCAGCCCCTTAATGAAGAATATGGAAATCTCATCAGTCCAATCAGGCCAGCAAATGAAACTGCTTTCCCCCGCTGATGTGAGCAGAAGGCTAACGACCCACGCTCCTGGGCTCCATCTCTCTCCCAGGAAGCCCCCCTTCCCCTTACCATGTTGACAAGTGAGCTGTGAACTTCATTTTTTCTGGCAAGCAGAGCCCCAGCTCATCTTCCTTGCCCCCTTCCCTGGGCTTGGGCCAGTAGGTATTCCTGGCCTGAACCTTCCTCTTGCTCCTGCAAGCGCTTCACTCCCCACCGATGGTGGTGTCACTGGATGGGTAACACCATCTGCATGTGTGACCCATCCCTGGCTCCTGATCCTCCCTTGTGTCCTCCTGCTGTGCCTGAGCCTCCCAGCATTAACTTTTCCACAGCAGCAAGATGCAAGTCTGTGTCCTACAGTGGGGATGTGGGACATGCATGGTCCCCCAGCTGCAGCCATTTGACATCACTGTGTTTGTGCAGACACTGTGGTCTCTATCTGTTGGTCTCATGTCCAATGAGACCCAGCACAATCAAGCTCCACGGACTTGCGCCTTCTGCAGGGACACCTGCAAAGAGCTACAGCACGGAGGAACCACTGTTTCCTCTCTTGTCTCCCTTGTCTATCATCCATAGCATTGAGCCTGGTGTAGAGAGTACAGGTCCGTCTCCACTTACCTCCTGCAGTGTGCACCATCTCCAAGCAAGACCTCCAGCCGTGACACCTGCACAATGATACCTCCAGTTTTGCCAGAATTGGAGCATCTTTCAAGAAACTATATGTCTCAGTCATGCAGGCATCACCCTGCTAGGAGCTGGAACCAGCATCCCCCCTCCAAACACACCCCGCTTTGGTGTTATCTGCAAACTCGATGATGTCCTTTTGTCTCCTCCTCTCCATAAGTGCTCTCTTGGTCCTGCGCAGCCTGGAAGCACCTCCAGTTCATGTCCCATGGCTTTTGCAGTTGCTCTGGGCTTCTGAGCTGTTGTCTTCATGGAGCTGTGAAACCCTCTACTTCAACTTGGCTACCATGGTGGGCTAGTAGTTTGGCTTGTGTATCTTGGTAGGATGTTTGGCTGAGAAAGCCTGGCCTTGTCCATAGTGGGACACAAGACTTGGTCAACACTGGGATCTCAGTCCACCCTGGGATCTTTAGAAGCATGGTCACCTTGGATAAGGACCTGAGGGATGCAGGCTCAGCTCTGCCTCAGACTCCCTGCACAGGCTGTTTGCCCAAAATCTGCACCAAGACTTCATAGCTGGACTTGCCAGGTCCAAAACATGGCTGAAAATAGGTGTTTGCACAGCACCTTGCACCAGCAGGTCCTGACCTCCACGGCAGCATCCTCTGGCCTTTGCAACACTTCAGGCAGGAGAGAGCAGTGGCATCCTCCCCTGCGTCTGTCCGCTCCACGGGCAAAGGCAGGAGGCTGGCAGGGAAACGGCTGCTTGCTGGTTTGAGGGAATATTTAATCGCTGGCTTTCACAGCCAGCGTGTAGCTCCTAAACTGATGGTGTGCTTCAGCTGTGAATTTGCCCAGAAGCACCAAGGTGGGTATATGTTTTAGTAAAATCCCAAGCTATATATATATATGTATACACCCAGGGCATTCATCCACACATAAATATATCCATAGCATACGCTTTTTGTACAGCAGAGGATGCTAGCTCAAGGCTGGAGGGAACCATTCGTTTTCATGAGTTATAAGATCATATCTGGAAACACCTCTAACAAGCCAAGATCAGTGCAGCAGCTAAGCTGGCTCTGGTCCCCAGCGCAAGCTGTTTGCACACACCAGTAATGATGTGAACGGGCTGCCGTTCAATGGGCTGATCAACATCAAACCATTGAAATTAAAGGCTGAGTAGAGGCAGAGCCATAAACATTTATTGCAACACTCTGTGTATCATCAGCTGCTGATTTGGAGGCAGTGGAAATGTGCAGCTGAAATAACAGGATTTATCAGAGGCTGAGAGGAACTGTCCTTGATGGATAGCTGTAGAAGGGAAACAATGTGCCATCTCCAGCACAAGGCCATTCTTAAAATAAAGCGGGGTGGGAGAGAGCCTTTATTAACACTAATCTGTCACGATTTTAGAACCTACACCAGCCATCAGACCCAACTGCAGCTGAATAAGAAAGCTAGCTTGGAGATGATGCACTGGAATATCCTGGAGGACTGGAAATCAAACTTGTGGTTTCTAAACACCAAGTGTGTAATTTGCTGGAAAGTTGACACCGTTTCTGCTTCGTCTTGATGCATTTTCCATTTGTTTGATCCCCCTTACATTTTTATCTCCATTTTTCAGACAGAAAAAGCAAATCTAGGAATTTCCTCAGCTGTTCTCTCTTTTTTTTCCCTATATTTTCTGCTGCTGCAGTGACACAACTCAAGTTCATTAACAGTGACACCAACAATCTGCCTTTTAAACCAGAAGCACCTCCATCTCCTGCCACCCACCAAAGTAATGGATGCCCACCAACACACACAGTTGCTATGCTCCCCACAAAGAACAGGTTAAGGCAGGAATTGATGGCTCTCAAAGCTCAGCACTGCTGTAATCAAATTGTCTCCTGTCACCTCAGAGCACCCTGTAATGCTCCTCCAGCTAACGGGCTGGGAGGATGAGGGTGCTGAGAAAAGCAGTGTCAGAAGAAAGCAGGAAGAAAATAATTTGATAGCTTTTTTTTTTTTTTTTTACATTGATCTGCAAATTGAGGTTATGGATTGTTCTTTAAAAGGGAGCTAACTTCAGACAAAATCTTTCTGTTGCTCTCTGTCTCTGCTAGAAGTGATCCCAAGGAAATATTTCCATGCAAAAGTCTCTGACTTACAGGTCATCCAAGGTGTTTTATGCACATCAAAGTACCTGATATTTGAAACAGAAGATGAACCAACCATTTGACCTCATCAGATTTACAAATGGTTTAGTTTTGGCTGCATTGAACATCTGCTGTAGGCCCCATGGAGAAGAACTGCCTTGTACCTCTGCACCTAAACCTCTCCTGAGGACCACTGGGCATGGCTGGATGCAGAAAGGCTGCTGCTGTGACAAACTGGCCCTAATTTGTCCTCTAAAGAGTGGGCCCTGACAGCCCAAAATTTAGTACAACATTCAAACCTCATTGGACTCTTTTCTACTCCCTTGACACCAGCACCTCTGATAAAACAAACCTCCCCAGGACCCTCTACTATATCTCTTTTTTTTTTTTGCTCAAATGGGTTGCAGAAAGGACTTGCTTTTGTTTTCACCAACACAAAGCTGAAAAAAAAACCCAAGGCTGCATCAGTATGGGACGTGGGTGGTTGGAGAAAAATGGGTTTCCTGCTGCTTTCTATGTCCTAAAGCCTATTAGCTGGTACTCTGTCTCGACCACTTCTTGTTTTGCCTGACAGGTTAAACCTGTGTTGGCTTGACAAGACATTAGTGGCAGAACTTCTCTTGTGTCAGTCTGCCATGATTCCCACTCCTACAATTCAGATGTCCAGTGATTAGCTTCTGTTGAAGGCAGCATTTGAAGTTGCTGCACCACATCTCCTCAATGAGACCTCAAATGAACACTGTAGCCCTCTGAAGATTGCTGTGAACTATGTAGAAACAAAACTGATTTCCTTGAGATGAGGTTGGATGCAGCAAGTGACCAAGGCAGTATGGGGGTGCAGGGGCATCTAAGCAGAGATTTGCTGCCTGTTCTGCTGCTTTGGGCATTTGGCTTCTTGCTGCCCAAGTCCCTACATGCACAGAGGTCCCTGCAACACTCCCTCCTCCCTGGAGCATCCCTGCTTCACAGACCTTCTCTTCAGAAATGAAGCTGATCATCCCACCTCTTTGTGAAGGTGAGAAGCAGCCCACAAGATATCTGAAAGGGCTGGGATGGGGTCTGACAGGGATCTTTTCCATAGGGCTGTGACGGTCTTGCCTTGACGCTGCAGGTCCCAAAAGCAGTGGCCATATAGTGTCCTTTCCCAGAGTGGTCTGGGGCTGTAACCTGGGCCTGGGAGATCTGGGATCAACCCCTCTGATAAGTATTCAGGTATAGGACCAAGTAACTGTTGACCAGTCACTTTGGGTGAAATTAATCTCCTGTAATTTCTGATGTTTAAAGGATTAGGAGCCTAGTGCTGAATGCATTAGCTAGACTCTTCCTATCATCAGAGGAAAGAGAGGGGCTGCTACAGAAGATTAGTCTCCCCCTGCTCAAACACATGTCTCAGGGTGAGACAAACCTCCCTTTCAGAGAAAGCCTCAGGTCAGACAGCCCACGTTTCCAAAGAGGAGTCCCCTCTCTCGATGTCTCCAGATGATTATGGGGGAGCCTCTCTGCTGGGCTGTGTGGCACATGGAGGAAAAGGGGTAGCTGGAAGATGGCATCCTTCTCTCTGTCATTGTCCTGGCCCCTGTGCTACTACTGAGCAAATAGAAGGAGGGGAGCTTGCAGAGCCACTTACCAGATTGCATGCTATGTCATTCTCCCTGTGTCTCAAAATCTTCCCTAACAGAACTCCTTTTCCCCCTACTTCTTGTGCCTTAAGGATCCCTGTCTCAGTCTTTGGTCTTCCTCGTGAGCTGGTCTTGCCTTCTCCCAGGCTTCCAAGACCCCTGTTCCCATCAGCAGTGAGAACATCAGTCCTCATTCCTTCTTCTTGTCTGGAACCAGGTTTCTTCTGCTGCATTTCCTACTAGAGATTTGTTTGTGAGTGCACCTGAACCTGCTTCCTCCTATCTGTCCTGAGCCCCGCTCAGTCCCACAAGGAGGAAACATAAGAAACATGAATGCTAACTCTCCTACAAAGGCAAGAAAAGGGACTTTTTCAGTGTGGCTTCACGTCTCAGGGTTGCTCAGAAGTTGTTTTCAAGCACTTCAAACTGTATGATGAAATTTGTAGCTCTGCACCTTTTGAAAAGGAAAATCAATGCTCAGGTAACCAGTCCAAAAATGAGGCGTCCACAGGCTGGTGTGAGGGAGGTTCGGGTGATGGAGGAGCAATTGGAGAGTGCCTCCGTGCACGTGATCCCTCACTGCAGCTGAATCATTAACCCCTGAAATACATATATCAAAACGAGCTTGGGGATTATGCCTGTGGGCATATTCTGTTTGATCCAGGAGGGCTCACCTTAGCAGCAGCTTTTGGAAAGACCTTGCCAAGACTGGACAATGGGAAGGAAGGGCTGCCGTGTGTTTCTGTTTGCCTTGACACATTTGCCCCCTTATTTATGGCTGGTGTGCATTTTCTTCCACTTGGTTCCCAGCTTACTGGGAGTCTTAAAGACAAGTATTATGAAAACAGGCAACCAGGTCTTTTTCCTCCACCTTCTTGCAGCACCAACTGAAGAGAAAGGCTACGATATATGAGCTCACCTTTAATTAGACATCAGATAATCCAGCTGGGAGAGAGCTATACTGTACAAATCCGTTTGGGGCTAAAGAAAAGCTTCCACCAGTGCCTCTCACCATCCATAAGACACTCACTGTCTCTGCCAAGAGTTGCAGGCAGTTGCAAGTCTGCCCCTGCCAGATCAGCCGGGCAGAGACCCCTGGAACGGCTGAGCACTGGGGAAGGAGGAGAGCTGTGGGGCATTGCCCACAGCAGGAGCCACTCGCTTCTCAGTGGATCCTTGCCCAGCCAGAAAACACTGACTTGGGCTTTATTTTCTGTTTATGCCCCCAGCAGCACAGAAGAAAACCCAGTGCCCATCCTGCCCAGCATTCTATCTCTGCCCATGCCTTTTGCTTTGCACAGTTGCCCTGAAAGCGGAGGACCGTGGGGCCAGGTACATGGGAAACAGCACTGCCTTGCCAGTAACAGGTCCTCGAAGTCTTCTGCGCAAACTGTGGAATTATTTGCCTTCTCCTAAGACACTATGAGGTCTGAAGGCCAGGAAGAGAGTGATGCTATGGGGTCCAACTCTGAAACGAGCTACCTGAACCTAGGCACAGGTCTGGTCAAGTCAGGCAAGGGTTTCTCCACGGAGTTTTGGCTGCTGCTGGAGCTGCTCAGTAGCACAGGAGGACAAGGCAAAAGATTTGCTTGCCTTTCCTCCGCAGAGGCACAACTTGGACTGCACCCACATTGCTTCTCCCCTACAATGCAGTGCCAGGAAGTTGCTGCTGCTCTCCCAGTGACTGGCATGAGGAAAGCAAACTGGCCGTCCTCCGCATTTGATATAAGGCTTTCCACAAACACCAGCTAATGGGAATTCCTCAGTGGTGTCCCTGGGAGCTTCGATATTGGATGTCAAGGCAGCCTTTTGTCTTCTCAGCTGGCAGTTGGAGGTGATGTGCTTAACCCTTTCCAGCCTGAACCAGAGGGCAAGGGACTGAGCGTGGTAGGATCTCAGAGCAGGCTGGGGATCCTGCTCTGGCTCTCTGCTGTACTTGGCTGCTCCATGCCCCAGCCTCAGCTACACAGCATTTCTGCTCCTGCAAACTCAGTGCACGTACAGCTTCATTTTATCGGCAAGGTGCCTCAGAGGATGGGGATCCAGGAGGATTGAATGTCTTGCAGCTTGGAGCTGGCAGGCACACAGGGCATGCTAAAGGGTTTTGTTTGTGCCCAGTGAGAGCAGCTGTAGGCAGGATTGGGTGAGCAGGGAAGTTACAAAAAGAGAAATAAGGAAACAAAAGGCGCGTTGGGGCAGGGGGGGTATGTTTGCATGGGGGAGGGCAGGAATTTCTTTTCTTTGCCCGAAAGTCTAAAGTGCCTTTCTTTAGTGCTTCTGTCACTGCATGGGGCCTTGGTCAATAACATTCCTCCCTCACCCTACGGAAGGAGACGGGCCAAGCAAGACACGGCTGAATGAAATTCCTCTCACCTCACCCCATAAACATCCCGAGAGTCTGGCCCCATTATGGCTGGGTACAAAAGTCTGGGTCCGAGGCCGAACAAAAGGATGGGGAAGAAAGTGCAGGTTGCCAGGGCAACGCTGTCCAGGCCGCCTGGTTTCATCAGCAAGGGGCCTGGGTTTTCTGCCTGAGTTACAGGAATCTGAGGCAATTTATTTCCACTGCAAGACAGAGGCTTTAGAGGGCAGGCTCGGCAAGGCTCCAGCATCTCTTTTGGTGTTCACAGCAGGGCAGGTGAGATGGGAGCAACAGGCACGGTCTCCAGGGAAGCCGGGTACCCAGGCAGCCGAGAGCATCCCAGGCAGCGTGGGGAGCAAAGCGATGCCCAGAGCATCTCCTGCAAAGGTTAACACAGAGTGGTGACCCTCCGGCAGGTCCGTCCCACCTGCCCATTACAGGACATGGGCTCCGTCCCAGCCTCCTCTACAACATGTGGAGTCTGCTCATCTCTCTGTTCAGTGAGCCCATTCATCTCTGTTCACTGAGGATGTATTTACCTCTTTCTCCCTGCTCGGGGATCCCAGCGCCCCGGAAGGTTGGATTAAATTAGGAAAAGCTGATGTTCAGTGGCTTGACAGAGAGGGTTTTACAATTTAAGACATTTTATAATTTTCCTTCCAGATGAAGGCTGGTGACTCCCACGTCTAACATTGTCCCAACTAGAGAGGATCTGGTCCATCCCCAGAGAGCATCAAAGTTGCCTCTGACAGTCCTAGATTGCAGTGGGAACATCTGGGACCCATTGCCTGAGGGTCAGAAGAAGCAGGACTACCAGGTCCCCTAGCATGGCATTTAGCAAAGCTAATGAAGGACCTTCAAGGTCCCTGAACCCCTAACCAAGGACTGGATCTCGGATGTGTTGGCCTCACATTGACAAGGAAGAGTTCGGCTATGGGAAATGCAGTTCTAGCTGGATCAATGTCCTCCCCTACCAGTTTTGGTGACAAGAGAGATGGTACTATAGAGACCTGGAAGCAGAAAGGATAACATGGCAAGCCAAGCTGAGATAAATCTCACAAAGAGTGTAACAACACAGGGGAAAATATCATTCAGGTGTCAGTTTAATATAGTAGGTCTAGTGGGCCGCAAAGGTGCTCGTGATGTGACTCCCAACCAGACTGAAGGAGAAGATAGTGCTGGGTGTAGGGTCAACATGCAACATAGGGAATGACAGGATAAAGGCTGAATGGTATAACAAAATAAGAGACAAAAGTCAGATACATTGATGCGCTGCAGGCAGGACAAGCAGGTATTTGTGGTTTCCAAACAAATTAATGTGCCAAACTGCAGATGTGGTGGCAAGGTTTCCAGAGGCAGAACCTCTTGCAGAAGAGAAAGAACCACACTGAAGATTGTAAACGTAATACCCACTTTTCCGTTGTTTTATTTTTTTGCTGTGGGGCTTGGGGTGCTTGTAGGACGGGTCAGCAGCATGCAAAGACCTGGAACAAAACTTGCAGACCAGCATGGTTAAACGGCTGAAGGAAAACCAGCTCAACATGCCATGGAAAGCATTTGGCCGAGACAGCCTGCTCATCTCAATTTATCTAGACAATTTCTAGACAAATGCAGCAAGCTGTGCTCAATGGAGTAACAGGGTAATTGCTAATTAAACTGAAGATGATGGGATTAGTGGAAGAAATAGAAGTCAGGTACAGAAGCTGTACCTCTGGACAGAGGCAGCGGCAGGTTAGACAGAGTTCACCACTGGAGTTTCTCTGGAATTGATCCTGGGATATATCTTGTCTGTTCTCTCCATGAATGACGTTATCATAAGAAGTGGAAGTGCTTAGGTTAAGCCAGATGATGACGCAGAAGGGGGAGGCGTTGTGAATGCAGAGGAGACAGGAGATCAAACAGAAAGCAGCGGACAACCTTGAGCGTGGAGAGGAGAAATGAGTTGAAATTCAACAGCAGGAAATGCAGGACTAATCACAGGGCTGGGTTTTTTTTGTGCTAGACAGGGAGTGTGTCAGTTGGACATGACTGAGGAGGAGGTGAACTTAGTTGTAGCAGTAATAGGTCATTATGAAGTACCAGTAAGCTAAAGGCACGAAAAGGCGAACGAGACCCAAGGGACTTGGGATATTTCCAGTAGAGACAGAAAATTATTAATAGCATTTGCAAAGTACTGACAAGACTTCATCTAGTATCGGGTAGGAGTCCTGGCAGGTAGGCTGAATTCACGCCAGAAGCAGTGCAGAAAAATTCTCTGAGTATGACCAAGAGACTGGAGATCCTATTTCACAGGTAAAACAAAGGCTGGAAGGAGTTAACTTCTGCATTATTTCACTAGCCAGGGTGGTGGAAAGAGCATATGGGAGGAAGAAAAGAAAATATTTTATTTATATAAAATAATGGGTGATGCTGGCACAAGAATAAGTGATATCCAAGCTCACCAGAAAAACTCAGTAATTAGAAAGCAAGGATCTTGACAACCCTAAAGACCCTTGTCCCTGTGTCTCCAGCCCACCTGAAGCCACCTATGCTCTTGCCTTCTGCAGGATCTCTTTTGCAGAGCAACCGCTTGCGCCCTGCTCCTTCCCCCTCCCTGCCTTAGTGTCTGGAAACTGATCCCCACTTCAATTTTAAAGAGGGGAAAAGAAAAGGAAAGCCAGTAGACTGGGCCTTTTGTACAGCAAAGCAGATTAGGGGCCTCCTGGGGACTTGCAGCTTATGTTCAGAAGAAGGAAGGGCTGGGAGACAGAGGGAAGGAGGGGAGGGAGAGAGGGAAGGAAGGAGAAAAGGAGGGAGGGGAGGCTCCATTCTCATCCACAGATGGTGAAATTCAGACCTGCCCTTGGTCTGCTCCTTGCAAACTCTTTTTTTTCCCACCTTCCTTCCTCCCCCCACCCCCCCACCTGACACCGTGGATCAGCATTTTGGGGACTAGGATCTTTTCAGTTCCTGCAACGGATTTAATTCCTGAAACGTGTGTCATGTTCCCCTGTTCCCATGCTGAATCAGGAAAGCATTCGCCCAAACAAAAGCCAAATCCCTCTCCTAGGGGCAATCAGGAAAAGGAGTCCCTGCAGTGGTCTCTGGTCTGATGACAAAAGGTTCCTTGGACTACAGACAAGCAGGTTAATGCTGCCATGGATTACAGAAGCAGCTGTGGACAGCAGGAATTAGCCACCACCTGTGTGATGAAGGCTACGTGGCTCCAGTCCCGGGGCCAGGAGGACACATGCCAGAAGCTTTGTGCTACCTGGCTGCCCAAACTTGACTCTCAAGGCGTTTTCTTTATTTGCAACTTGCCCCTTCACCCCCCGCAAATGCAAAGTGCCTAGGCTAGGATGAGCCAGACTTGCCTAGACCCAGGTTTGGACAATCTCAGTCTCTTTTCATTTGAAATGACCGAAACCCTCTTTGATTCTGGGCTGTAGGAAATTATTTGGCACCAGTGAGCACACTAAGGCAGTGCAATGCCTGGCTACGGTGCTAGCACAGACCCCTTTGCTGCCACGCAGGCACAGAGCTGTTCTTCGTGCATCATTTTAGTTAAGCAACTCCTTCCACTCTGGTGTGTCCATTTTCCATGTCTGCAGTGGGGCAGCTGGCTTTCAGAAATACTCCTGTCCCGAAGGGAAGCTGCTACACCTTTCTAAGTGCTCTGTAACAAACCACCTGAGGTGCATCCATGCAGCACCCCAGAAATCCCATCCCTTTAGCCCTTCTAGGCTCAAGTTTTGTCTAAAACAGCCATAGTGCAGACCCATCCTGGCAGGGGAGCTGAAAAGTTAAAATCATTAACAGTCTTGAAACATTCAGCTGTTTTAGCGAACTCACTTGAAAAGCTTTTTAGGAGACTAATGATCTTAACTCCCTAGCAGAGATTGAATAATGTGCAGTAAATCCTGCTTAAGGCTTCATGCACTGAACGACATGGTGGAAACAAAGTATTGCGAGACTTTTTGCTAACTATGCAATGCTTGTCCTATGTGCAGGACAAACCGGGTTCCTCTAGAAAATAGCTCAACTGTGTAATTAACATTAAAATTAAAAAATCTGTGCAATAAAAAAAAAAATAAGGTCTGTGCAAATGACTTTGACATAGCATAACCAGATTGGTCTTTGGGCAATTTGTATGTGTATATCCATGCATGTTTTGTTCTGTGATGGTCACATATATGGTCCTTTTTGCCAAAGAGGTTTTGATTTGGGCCAAATTTTTGGTATATACCCAATATGAAATACACCCAAATTGGGTATATTTCACAGGAATGGCAAAAGCTGGGAAGAAAAAGAACTTCAGTTTAAACATTAAAGAAAAAACTTTACCTTAAGGGTGATTGAACATTGGAACTGGCTTCCCAGAGAGGTTAGGGGGTCTCCATCCTTGGAGATACTCAAAATTGAATGAGATGTAGTCCCGATCAACCTGTTCAAGCTGACTCTGCTTTGAGCCAGGCAGTTGGACTACATGGTCTCCAGAGGTTCCCGCCAATCTCAGCTATTCTATGATTTTTAAGTAGCTGTAGAAGGTGACAGAGTAATTACATACATATACTTCCCCCAAACTTAAGAAGTAGATGCCCTATAGAGAACACTCAGTGAAAACAATTAAGTTGGGCAAAATTCTAAGCAGCTGAAAAATTGGTCTTATAGTGGGAAATTTTGAGCAGCCCTAACTGATACTTCTGACCCTGCTGACAATGGGGTTGTCTCTCCTGTTTAATTATCTTCTGCAAACTCTAAAGCTACTTCAGGTGTTTGGAACTGCTATCTGCTGTAAGAAGTACTACTGCACAGCAGTAGAAGCTTGAATTTTGACAGGGGATGTGAAGAAACTAGTTTTTCCAATTCTTTTTCAGAATATCTTAATTAGGTTTATTCATCATATTGGATCAGACTGAAGACTCACCTCCCCTAGCACTGTTTGTGCTAGCAGCCATGGGTGGGTGCTTGGAGGAGAGATGGTGTGTGACCCTTCTCTCAGGCTCCTGACACCCAGCAGTTTAGGATGTCAGTGGGTTGCGAGAAGAAGGTTTAGCTTCTAACCTTTAGGACATGAGGTTTGCCATGGGAACTGACCATCCAGATGCAACAGCACTGAGCCTGCGGTCCCTTCTGAGCTGAGGACAAGGTGACACCCTGCTACCCACAGAACATGAAAAGCCTCTTCGTTTTGCTTCTTCTATTCAGTCAAGAGAAAAAGACAGTGGTGGTGGCCTGAGTTATGGCACTTGTGGCTTTTTCCTGTTGCTGACAATAACAAGGGGCATCATTAGTTTCCAGGCAACTGATTTTGTGGCTTTCCAAGGGCCTCTGGCAGTGGGGTTTCTCACTGAGGACACTGTTTTCTTCCTTTCCCTTTGTAAGCATTAAACTTTCACTCAAATAGCACAGACTCCACTCGCCTGGTTGCAGGTTTTTTGCTGTCCCTTGGCTTTGATTTTCAGATCCTCACAGGTCTTTTTCAAAATATCAGCCAACATGGGCTCTTCTCATGGAAACCCCCAAAGGGGATAGATCTGCAGGGGCAGCAACACAAAGTGAGGATGGCAGAAATCAAAGAACTGGGCTGGTGAGGTTCGCAGAAGAAGACACAGTGGTAAGGTATAACCGCACATAAGGGCATGTAAGCTTGGTGCTTCTCATAGCTTGGAGTGATTAAAGGAGAAAGACAATGAACTGTGATCAGCACACAGCTTTGACAGGCCTTCATACCTATAAACCCTACAAAGCCACTCAAAAGAGATTTGGTGGAACTCAACCAAGTCCTCGTCTCGGGTCATGGTGCTACTGAAGCAGGACCTAAGGAAAGAGACACCCATGATGCTGCTAAACACCACAGTATATTTCCTGCTAAAATCAGGGCTATCTCACTGCTGAGCCTGTGGCTTCTAAAGAGGAATAAAGCTAAAAACCGGTCTTTACCAGATAAAACTGAATAAAGCTGGGTATTTCCAGGAACAAGGGAAATTAAATTCTCCAGACTGCATTGTAGTAGTGGTCCCCAATGTTCTCTGGCCCAAAAACACACAGAAAGGTAGATATGCTGCTTTTAGCCAGAGAGACTTGACTTTTTAGAACTAGAAAGATGGGCCTTTTTTTCCTGGACCTATACTTTTTGTCTTTAAAACATGAAATTCCAGACGAGAAGGAGAGCTTAGAGGTTTCTAGGAACAGCAAGGATCAACTGTTTCCTAATGGAAGGCAAGCCAGGAGCCAAAGGTGACCCCAGTACAGGCATTGTCCTCCCCAGTCAGGGCACAGTCCCACAGCATCTGTACCTGACAGGCAGAGCCAAGTGCTGGTAACAAGGGCCACAGACAGTCCCAGACAAGGTAAAATGATGAACCAGCTCCAAGGTCCATCCATGGAGTCCTGTTAGGAGCACAAGGGCCAGAGATAGGAGTCAAGGCTACAACATGGGTCTAAAGTCCATCCAGGAGGCGGGGCCAGAGACAGGACTGGAGATGGATACACCTATAACATAGCTCAGGGAAGAAGTGGGGGTCCAGGTCTGAGCTTAAATGATGCTCCTGGAGCAGACTGGGGAGGTGTACACCCTAGGTGAGACTGGTCAGGGCCACTAAAGCTTATAAGTGCCCTCAGGACCCTGACTATACAAGCTTCACAGCCTTTCTGGAAGCAATAGAAATACCTTAAACCCCTACAAAAGTTAAGAAGGTAGATCCTACTCATGCCTCAGCTAATAAGCACTTGATTTTTTCCTGGTGCCCTCCTGTATACCATTTGCATCTGGGAAAAGGGGGCAACTGGAGCTGGGAATCAGGGTACTCAGATCAACCCCAGGGACAAAGCAAACATACCAGACATGCCCAACATGAAATCGGATCTAACAGGGAAGAGGAGAGGGAAGGTGGAGGTGATCCATTATTCATGAAGGCAACAGTAGCACAACACAGCCTCCACAGACCCATGCAGCATCAGATAAGGTTACTGCAGAGACAAGGGTTGGTAATGGCATGCCAAAACTCTCCTTCTTGGGTGCAGAAAACAGAAAAGTGTTGAGTGGAGCCCTTCC
>VZTL01054491.1:0-58547 GCA_013400535.1 Scopus umbretta
TCTTTTCTTTTTTTTTGTCTTTTTCCATTTTTATTTTTTATTTTTCCACCTCTTTCCTTTTTACTTTTCCCCTTTTTTTTCTTTTTATCTTTTTCATTTTTTTTTACCTCCTCTTTTTTTTTCCTTTTTGTTTTCCCTTTTCCCTCTCTTGTAAGTGGTGCACAGTCTTTGGCCAGATGGGGACCAGGTAGTCTGTTGTGGAGATATTGAAAGATCCTTCTGCATCCAGGCATGCGCATGTACTGGGGGTTGAAGTCCAGGTACCACAGCCTGTGGCCAGTGGATGGAGAACAGAACAGGATGCTGAAGCAGCTGCAAGGATTCTGCTGGTGAGCCGGGTCCTGCAGAGGGCTGTAGGGTGGGCAGCCTGGTTAAAGTCACTCTACAGACCTTAGCTCAGAGCTCTGCTCTCAAATGTTGGTAGGGATAATGATTTTTCTGTTGCAATCCTGAGGGCATGTTGAGCAATGCAGGTCCAACTTTCCCGATCACAGACCTGTAGCAACATTCACAAATTCTGTGGTTAAAATTATCCAGAACTGTTAGTTTCTTATCACAGTGTGCATCTGTGTGTGTATAAAGCTAAGCAGAGAGAAAGCAATTCAGAAGATATTTTTCTTTTTCTGTTGTCACCTACTTAGCTAGGGAGTCACCTTTTTCGTCTTTTGAAATCTTGTTTTGCTGCTATGTGCTGAGTGAGATGCTCTTCTCGCCAAAGAAAAGGCAACTGCAGGAAAGTGAGAAGACAGGTTTAGAAAGAAGTAGTACTGCTGTAGGAAATCTATGGTGTACCTTAATTGTATTTATTTGTGGCCACAGATAAAAGGCTGGCTTCTAGCATCTCTTACAGTTATCAGTGCTCGCGCAACCCCAGTCTTGCCCCAGACTGGGGTAAGTAGTGGGGTGATAAACATTTCCCTGCCAGTTGGGAAGGGAGTACCATGAATGTGAATGTAGAGGGAACAGCTCTGATTTTTTTTCATTCCCACATATGCTGCCTAGATGCTGCATCCCATGGGCAAAGCAGAGACCAGAATCTGTGATGTTGTTTGAACACTGACTTGGCAAAGGGCAAAAGCCAGGACTTGTGGCTTTTGGACACTTGGTTGCGAAGCTCCAGAGGCCAAAGTGAATGTCAGGGTGAGAGTGGTAGGGGAGAAGAGGGCAATGCAGTCTAAACTGCAGTTTACAGCAACTTCATGAAATTGTAATCTTTGGGGGACAGCTTGGCTGTCACTCTTTGAAGAACATGGGGATGAGTTACTTCCTACAAAACTGTGCACCTGTAGTTCTTCTTCCATGGCTTTGTTCCTTTTCCTTAAAAGCAGTGAAGAGAAAACAGATTTCATAGTTGGCTGAGCACCAGTTTTTGCTTTAAGCTGAGTATAATTTCACAGCACACACTGTGCTTAGTTTTTCATACGTGCTCAGTTCTGAATGCGATATTCTGAAGAACTGACTAACATCAAAGACATATCCCAAATCAGTATTTCTAGAACATACCAATGGAAGTCTGCTGAAATGGTGCTGGTTAAATAGGTGCTTTAGATACAAACATTTTAGAATCACTAAATAGCATGTAAGGTAGAGAATTGCAATTGAAAATTGCACATGCTGTAGGAGGTGTTACATATAATAGAAATGTGACTGTTTCATCGTCTCTATTGTAATTCATAAGTCTGAAGTAAAATGAAAAAGAAAGGGATCAATAACATGTTACTGGTATTTCCAGTATCACATTTCATAAATTGCCTTTCTTGACCGGGGCAACATAAGATGAGTCTGATCAGATTAAGTGCAATAAATTTGATGTGCCTAATTCAAATTATAATGAACTTCATTCTACATTACAGTGATATGAAAAGTTTGATACATTTGACAGCCTTCCATTTACAAAAGATTTCCACAGTGGACCATGCAGAACACAGTGTCAGAAATACAAACACTCTAACTAGCATCTGGCTCTTCCACTAATGAGAAATAACTGCACACTTTTGCAGCAGTAAACTAGCAAGGAGTTAACACTGGTGCCTTAACTTACTTGGAACTGCTGACAATATAGCTAGCTAATTTATTCCTACTGATATTATTTTTTACTGCAAAGCATACTTTAAATGTGGCTTTACCTGGCTGCTTTTGCTGCTGGTGGGTGGAAGTCTGTATTCCTCATTTCTCACCATTGGCTTGGTGTCAGACCGATCAGGACCTTGCAAGTGGTTATCACCACTGTACAGGCATGCCAAAATGCAAGGACAGGAGATATCAGTCATCATCACAAATCAAATTCATTAAAGAGGAGGAACTGTTTTAAGTAAAGACTTCCATGCCAAAAGGGCAGTAACAGGTAAAAGTGTTCATGTAATTTATTCAAAGAATTTTGTGATAACTGTCAAGTTATTCAACAGGTTTCTCTCATTATCATTTACTTCATGGCAAAGCCTTTAGGAAGACATTTAATCAGAAGTATGCAAATGGTCCTGCTAGCTTCAACAGGAAATTGGCACTTAGGAATAGCAAATCTTAAATATTTTCTTAAATGTTGAGGCATATTGGTACTAGTTATATATGGTGAGTAATGCAGCCTTCGTATTTTTTTTTTCTGCAGTACAGTTGGAGAAATTTTCTTCAAGTTTTCAAATATTTCCTAAGCAGGGCTGTGCAAATTGTTCTAGAGAAGTTGCTACTCGGTGACCTGAACCAAAAATGTTTCTGGTTCCATGCCAAAACACAAATCTTAGGGAGTGAGGAAAGAAAGATTTTTTGATTGAGTAAAACTTTTTATTCATCACTAAATATTTTTTTTAAAAATCGAACATGCTAAACCTGGTCCCAAAATAACACTTCAAATTAAAAATTGAAATACTTAGAAAATGTCATAATATGTATTTTTTTCTGACATGCCTATTGCAAGATGCAAGTTTGCAAAGGTTTTGGTTTCTCCAAAGTGCCTTCCACAGGGAATGAACTATTTATAAGAAAAAAGAATTTGGCTTTCCTTCTGTCATGATTTCTTCAACACAGTTGGTCAAATGTTGCAAATACTTAGCAAGTACTACATATAGTCTTTGTTTCCTATCCATCATGACAGAAACAGGGCTTTTCTTTAAGTAGGACATACGAAGTTGACACCCTAACTCTGGTCATACGTACTTACAGCAATATGTGACTCATACTGCGTTTTTCCTTTCCATAAATTGAAGACTTTGCAGAAGAGGCTAAAGGCTTAAATTCAGATAGCTTAATTTCTACCTCATGATTCCTACTGGCTGGCTGTAAATCTTCAGAAAGGTTTACCAGGAAAAATATTCTACAGTGGAATTTAGAGGAAAATTAGGCAATCTGAATCTGTGCTTAGAGTGTCTTTATCTACATGTTGCAAACAGGTTAACTAAAACACATGCAATTAAACAGCTTGCCTAAAGTCATGCTCTAAGTAGGTGAAGTGAAGAGCAGAAGGTGGTTGCTTCTCCCTGTTTCCCCCATGCAGAGCTATACCTGTATTTGATGGAGCATGCTGGTGAAATACGATCAGTTCTCCACATTTGCCTGTGCCTATTTCTTAGTCTTTACCAGAGGGCAGCATGTGGGCTTTCAGAGCTGTAAATGCTTCAGGCCATTCCATTTTGGATAACACAGTGGCCATATTTTTGATTGTGGAACAGTGGCAATATTTTGAAATCATATGTGTGTCTTGTCTTTCTTTATAACCATCTAGGTTCAGGATGCCTAGAGACAAATGATATGGAAAAAGGCCTCTGTGACATAGGTCCCTACTGGCATTGACTGGACAAGTAGAAAGACACCTAGACAGAAGGTAAGAGAAGCATCTTTTAATTTTTTAACTTCACTGATGTAAAGCCTAATGAGGTGATTTTAATTTATTTGGCTACCAGCAACAGTATTTAAATGAAGCACATAATTTGTTAAATACTAACAAATATGCTTCAGGCTGTAAAGCTAATGTGATTTTTTTGCTTCACTGGTAGCCTCGGAGGCACTTGATTTCCCCTTGCCCAAACATCAGCTTCATCTGTAAGCTGGCCATACCAGCAGATTTGATCAAGCTTTTTTGTTTGTCACATTTTAAAATATGTCATTTTAATTTCTTCTTTAGCCTATTGGACCCTTCTTTGAGCCCCTTCCAAAGCCCTTGCTGCCTGTCCATCTGCCATTTCAAACGTGTGTCTGTGCAGGAATGCTGAGTGAGCCGTGCTGTCTGCTCAGCTCTTGTTCCATTGAATGTGTTGTCACTTGTATGTAATTCTGTTGCTCATTTTTTTCCTCACATTGCTTTCATCTTAGGCAGTGGAGGAGTTTCTGACAAGTGGGCACTGAAACCTCCTCTAATCATTTTGTCAAACAGAAGGCTATAGATTTTAGGTCCTTATCGCAGCTTTCATTGTGAGTACTTATATGCATCCTGCATCTAAATTTTCCTCATCTTTTCTTGGCCTTGACCCTGTAATTTGTGAGACATAGAGCAGGCAGCGTGGAGTCCTCTGGAAGCATTACAGAACTAAATGCTCATACTATGTCATGCTTACTACCTTGCTCATGGAAGACCATAGGATATTTGAATACGTAATGGGTTCTATGGATAATTTATTATTTCAGAGTATTTTACGAAAGTTGTGTCATTATTTTGGGGGAGGGAGGAAAAGGAGTGTTGTCTGGTTATTTTCCAGACAGAATGATGTATGAAGCTCCAGATACACATCTGATACACATAAAACTGGACTAAGAGGTAGTTTAAATGATAGATTTTTTTTTTTTTGGTGAGAGTTCTTGTGATATGAAGCCACATAAATATTGGGGTCTTTTATAATAGCTGTAGTTGCAGAGATTTTGATGGACTCTTTAATATATCAAAGTAAATTTCTATTAGAGGGAAAAATGAAATGCTTTCCAGCTATGGAACACTGAAATGAATGTGCAACTGTGGAAATATTGGGAATGGTTGTTAGGGAGCAATACCAGTCTTAAAAGACCGAAGAAATGTTGATTTTAATAACTGAGTTCAGTAAAAAATATAAAGACAACACTACAAAATTTCAAGTAATATACAGAGTTAATACAATGTTCTTGCAGGAACATTTTGCCAGGAGAAAGGGGAAGTATTCTTTTATTCCAGATAGGGGGACAAAAAGCATTATTTGACTCACAAATCTTCTGAAAGGACACTTGTGTTCTCTGTTAAATACATGCAAATTAAACTGTATTTTAAATATTTTCACTGGGTTCTGCTGGATGGAACATGTCTCAAGGGCAATCCAAGGAAGGGGAACATTGGATAAACACACATGGCTCTGGGCAAAGCTCTGTGCACCCCTGCAGAGCCATGACGCCAGTGAGCTTTCTGCCCTGCCACACATTTTTTCCTCCTCCTTCAGGCTCTGAATCAAATCCATTCGAAATCAGTGGGGCTCTTTCTATAGACTTCAAGGAGCTCTGGATCAAGCACTGTGGCGGAAGTGCAGATCAGGAAGTACTGAACTGAGCTTCATTTCCTTTTGCTTTCCTTTTCCCTTACTTGCCTTAATTTCAGAAAAGATCATGCTATATTGCATCTGTTCTCAAGCAGTCCTGGGCCATGAGCCACCAGAGCCTGGCACTGTGTCCTTGGGCTGTCGAAAAGGAAGGAGCACAGTTGTTCTTCTATTCTCCTGGCTCCCTTAATGGCTGGCTTCTTCCCACCAGATCTTCTTTTCCTTTCTCATTATATGGTGCAGTAGAAGAAAGTATCTGGCATCTTAATAACATTAGTTTTATGGTAATCTGGTCTTCAGCTGTGAGATGAACAGCAGATGCTTACGTGGTCTCTCTTCCCACACACAATGTGTGTTTGCTTGTGCGTATAAATTTATACTATAGCATTGCTGTTATAAAATTTCTCAGCATTTAAAAAATACTATGAGTGGGTATTTATGTGAGAGAGGCAGCAATAGATGATGTCCCCATCCTACTACAGGGATAACCGGTATTGCTTAGCTCCTTTTGCATCTAATAGAAGGACAAAAGCCTGCCTGGAATCACATTGCTGAAAACTGGATCAATTTTGGAGGAAAATAATTCACTTAAAAGTTTTCCCTCTGCATGCAAAGGGGTGTTTTTCCAGGCAGCTCCAACAGGGCTATGGTCATTTGAAAACCAGGGACCAAATATTTTACCCCCTTCCCTCCCTGCTGCTGTCCTTCCCAGTGTCCAGCTTCATGCTTTTTCCCGTCCCTTCCCTTCCCTTTACTTTCTGATAACTGAGCATGGAAGACCCTTAACAGTGCTTGCAAAGGGTCAGGGCAGGCTGGAGTAGCTATGATTTTGGGGCTAGATACTCTGATGAGGGGGAACTTGAGGCATAGCCAATCTCTTCCAAAGGACAATGCAACAAGGTTGGATTTCACTTGTCAAAATACACAACAGCACTGTTCTGGAAACAAACAGCATCTTCCTCTCTTAGCAAAACCTCTCTTTTGCTGGCTTTCAATGTCTACATTTCTGATGACCTTCCTGTAGCACAGAAATTCTGCTTCAGGCAGATTTTTGCAGAACAAAATTTCTTGTAATCCTCTCCTCTGGTAGAGGAAAATATGTTTTGTAACAAAATGTTTTCTGGAGACGGAGACTCAGACAACCCTCCCGCCTCTTCTTTCCTTCACACCAAAAGGTTGTTTCCTAAGTGACACAAGAAGGTGCATTTTGCAAAGCAAGTTTACAGTTAATAGTTAAGTATATTTGCAAGATAAACGATATCACTGAAAAGATAATTCTCCCTCACATTCCTTACCCCAAAGAAAAAGAAACAAAAGCCCACCTTACACAAAGCAATTAAAGCCTCTAATATAGCATACAGCAGATGTAGTTTGAAGTTTGAAAGAAGATAAGCCAGGAAAATTTCATGTTAATCATTTAACAAGCATTGCTTGTGGGTGATCTTCCCTGCTTGCTGTTACTCTTTGTGCTATTTCCTAATATTTGAGCCCTTGCCACTGGTCAGAGGGGAGCGCTGTGTTTGTGTGGAGACCAGCACTAGCACTTGACAGCGCACGAGGGCGTCCAGGCAGACACGGCATGTTGTGGGAGAGGGCTGCTGAGGTCCCTAGGTAACAGCTATGTTCTTTTATGTGATAAATCTGATGAATCTAAAATTTGTACCGAATTTAGGTAGGCAAGAAGACCAGGAGATGCACTTATGTCTGGAATGAGACCACTGATGGTTTTTTATTAACTGTGAACTCTCTGAATGTTTTCATATATCCTGCCAATGGGGAAAAGAGAAAAAGTGTGAATCTAGTGTTTAGCTGAACAGTGAAAGAAGCTGAACTGGGGAAAAAAATCAACTACCCGTTTTTTTGCTACCAACAGGTAGCTGGTAACTTACTTGGTAATTCTAGGATGTTACAGGTTTCCATGGTGGCAGACTATCAAGAAAAAATGTGAACTGGCATCTTCCACCCCTGTAGTTCTATAGCTCTTTGAAATAGAGGAGTTTGCTCACAAATTGCATCTTGAGCTAGAGGCTAGGAAAGCTGGAAAACAGACCTTCTTCCCCAGGAACTTGCTGTTCCTGCCCAGAGATCTGGAATGGATAGAGGATAAAGTAGAGCTGCTGTACTAGCTTTATGCCAAAGGAGTGGAACTCTAATTCAAAGGTTTTGAAGCATCCATATTAGGAGAAACTGCCCTGGAGTAATAATGTGATTGATAAGATGAAAGAAGATTCTGAAAGAACCAGTATTCTCTCTTTTCAAAAAGAAAAGTTATGTTAGTGTTCTCAATAGGATTACAAGCCAGAAACAGGTACAAAAAGCATACGGGTCTGATTCTGCTGCCAGCGTCTGGTGTTCCTACTTGTTCCTGCTTAGAGCAGGTTCAAATGAGGAACTCCCTTGCCATAGCGTTTTACTCCCACACTGAGAGTCTGTCTTAAATTAAAATGTGAGTGAAGCTTATAAAGCAATGGGCTACGAGGAGAAGCAAATACAGTGGGTTTATGACTTAATGCAAATTAAATATCCTGTTTACAGTGTCTTGAAGTCTACTTGAATAGAGAGGTAGGGTCCTCAGCTTTTACTTGTGTAAACCTGTTTCTTAAAGGTTGCACTCTGCCATGCTTCCTTAGTGATTTCAGTGCAGCCACCTCTGTCGTCATTCCCAGAAAAGAGGGGTGATGCAGATATATCATTCAGGTCCCTGCAGTGCTCAGTCAGACACTTCAGAAGAAGAAAATCTCTGCAGAATTATGAAAAATTATTCCCAACGCCCATTAGGTAGTGACTGAAATGGGTACTAAAGCCAGAAACACACCTGTCCATTAGAATCCCTCTCTCTCCTCTTAATGTGGCCTAATGTAAGGTGGCCTCATTGCCATGTACATAGCCAACCCTCTTTAAATGCCAGCTCACACCAGACATCTGACATCTTACTGGGGTTAAAACATTTTAAAAATGTCATTCTTATTAGTTTGGAGGCAGAATTTTACATTTGGACTATATGCACAACTACATATATATTCAATCTGGATTACCTTTTATCACAGCCTCTGAAGTTAGCGGCCAATAGGTAGTTTAGGACATGGATATGTTAAATGATCAAAGAAAAGTGTAGCATGCTGAATTTAAATAGAAACTTCTCCATACAAGTATAGAATTTTTCTTACCAGTTACATGTAGAACCGCACGTCATTTAGTAAATAAAATGGTATATTTCTCATGTGAATTTTCACAGTTGGTCCATTAATGGCAAGAAGAAACAGCAGTGTAAAAGACTTTAATAACAATAAGGACTTACTTTTTCCCCTGGCCAATGAAGTCCATTATCCTGTCAGTGCATTCCCTTATTCTGGCCTTCCCTATTACCCCTTACATGTGTGTCACTGCTGAAACAAGACCCAAAATGCTATGATTAACTGACCAACCTTTTTTTTTTTATCTATTTTTTTTAAAGAGCCATCATGTAAAAATGTTTTTACCTCTGTCAGCTCTCTTCAGAAACAATATAATACAATTTATTTTCATTCTCTTAGCTGTTTTGGGCTGTCACATATGTTAAGCCTTTCAGTAAATCAACTTTAATATTTAATACTTTACCTTACTCTCTGCAAGTGAAACTTCTTGCTTTTATTTTAATGTCAATATATCTGGTTTACATAGGCCTTTTAAATGATTCACAGCATATCTTAACAAGCCTGTTGAACAGAAAATAATAATAATAATAATAATAATAATACTACAAACCCAGTTTTCATTGATGGAGATTACCAGCTGTTTTCAATGAAGATGATGAAACAATGAAGGGCTATGAAAGATTTAAAACAAAAGGATTACCTAATTATCTGTATGCGTATGAATTGTACCATCAGGTTTGCAGATGAAGCAAACAAAACTGCCATTTTCTGTTCATGTGGAAGTATGTGGGTATTGCAATTAACCTGTTATTATTTTAGCAGGGGCTGAACTGTAGCCATCTGCAGTTCTACTATGTAAGCATGAGAAAGGTTGCAAGAGTTCTATTTTCACATCCTTTTGATACAATAATGGAATTCTGGGATAGGGAAAAAAAATTAAGAAAAAAGGAATTATTCTGAGAGAAAAGAGAAGATTGATTGGGGAATTTTATTAACACTTGGATAAGCAGTTTTAAATTCTGGATTTTCAGTAATAAGTAGAACCACACACAACTTGGGAAAACCCATCTGAGCTGAGGCTTTTGTTCAAAAGGTTTGAGGAGAAAAAAACAAAAAACCCAAGCTGTGAGTAGGTATCTGGAATAGAAGGAACGGAAATGGAAGGGCCAAGTGAAAAAAAAGATTATGCATCAGCATTGATTAGTTCCCTAAAGAAGCCCTGCCATTTTTCAACTTGCACTGTGCATTTAAATGGGTGAAGGAGCGCAAATGAAGTTAGGTTTTATATCTCTGTGTGTGCACTTTAAATGCAGCTGTACCATTCAATTAAGCCTGATGGTTTAATTTTAATTCCCAGATTGTGGCATTTTATGTTTGGGAAAGAGAATACAATTCTGAGCATAAGAATGAGATGACTCTGATGCAAATAGCTTTTCAAAACAGTTTTCTTTGTTTTTCTTTTCTTTTTTTTTATTTTTAAAGATAAAAATAAGGAATTTTCTGTACTTGTGAGACATAAGGAGGAATTCCCCCACAGTGCAGTGGAGGTGTTAGTCATTACAAACCATCCATGTTACAGAGCCCAGAACACAATGTTCAGCCACTACCTTACTCTTCCCCCAGAGAGGATGGGGATAAGATCCTGCAAACAGGTCTTGTTTGAGAGAGTATATCCAGTCCTGCATCTCCCTAGCAATGTAGATGGATTTATAGGTGTATAACTCCATAGCCCTTGGGGCTGGGGAAGGGACGTATTACACCTATTTAAATCTAACATTATTTTATTTGCATATCTAAAGCCCACCAATTATTTGGTGTGCATAAAACAGCCCCTGACTCATAGTCTGACAGAAAGGGTGGAGATGGCATGGTTAAGTTGGCTTCAAGACATTTCTATATCCTCCTGAGTCTTTGGCACCTGGTGAAACCAAATGGCCAAAGAGGTCTCCTTAAGTTATGGCAGCTCAGCCAATGGACCAGCATGGCTTACTGCTCAGGCCCTCAAATGGCAGCCTGGCAGCGGTCTTCCTCACCAGCCTTGCTGGGGTAGAGAGGGGTGATGAGGGGTACCTCAGGCTGAATTGAAGCTTTCCTGAAGTTCTGATGCACTTACATGGTAGAAAAGTGCCATTATGAAACAATGACTCTGCTCAGGATTTAAATCTAGAGGTATCTTCTTTACATAGATGCTTTGCTCCACCTGTCTAGAATAAATGGCAGACAGAAGGGATTAATGTCCTATTTACCATAGCTGGTTCTCACAACAACAGGCAGCATAGCTACAGCATGGTGATAACATTTCTCAAGACCAAGTTGAGAGGTGGAACAAAAGGCAAAATAAGAAACCTGCATAATCAGAGGTATTGATAGAAGCTAGCAGGATTCACTGGTAGGCTTCCTTCTGCGTAGGATGTGATAAAACTGTGGTTTTAAGTCAGCAAGATATTCTTATGTAATAAATGTCCACATTTTTTCTTCTCCTGGAGTTTACCTTTGTTATTCAGGATGATCTTAAACAACATGCTTGCAAAAATTTATTTTAGAATATAGGGGTTTGTCATGACATACACCTAGTTTAACTCGAAATAATTCAGTAGAGATCCCAGTGCGTTCCTGTGTGTGGTGAGCTGTTTGTCATTTTCTGGTTTAATGCAGATGCTAGCAGAGTACAGACCTGGAGATAAGTGTTTTAAATAGGGCATCCAATAGGTCTGAACCAAAGAGTTTCATAAATATTCAAGCAAACACTGCTTCCCTTGAAGTCTGTGGTTAAATCTGCCAAACCCTTGTAGCTTCAACAAAAATGTACATTTGGGCTCAGTACGAACCTTGTGATTTTAAGTCTTCAGATCGTCTATTGCCATTTTGTAAAATCTGCAAATTATTTAAAGGACTATTTTAATATGAAGAGCATAATAATCTGTGAAGAAAATATGATTGAATTTGCCATATTAACCCACATTTAATTAGGCCAAAGGAAAAAAAAATGAGTTTAAGAGAGAAAGAGAAGGAAGAATAGAGAAAGAAGAAGGAACAAGAGGGGCACACCAGAACTCCAAATATTTAAACGGCTAAACAAAAACAGAAAATCAAAACAGAATTACTTGTTGTCCATTTCTGAGATGAGTATAGGAAGAAATGATATTCTTAGGTTCAAGCAAAGATGATTTACATTAGCTGTTAGGAAGAATTTTCAAACTGCGAATTTCTAAGGCATCTAAAATCCACAACTATTGCATTCCCATCCCAGAAAGAGGAGAGTGGGGAGAAACGTCTGCCAAGAAGGATCTCTGTGTTTGCATGAGCTCCTTGACTATTGTTCTCCTACCACGGGGTTTTCTTTGGAAGGAAGTGATATGACTCATCAAGTGAATATTCATTTAGAATGAAGGGCTTCACCCAATTCATCTGTGATTTATATTTATATCCTTGCTATTATTTAGTTTACTCAGTGGAAGAGCTACATCATTATTTTCTGTTGCTCTATAAATATAGATGAGAAAAAGTTTTGTTGATACATTTACATAAGGTAAGCAGTAGAAGAAATTCAACTCAGAGCACATTGCCACATCTAACAGCTAAATTAGACTTTTGTAAGGAAATATGACTGAACTGATGCAGCTTCTTGCTGTTTATCTGGAAATGTGCAAAAATAGAACTGGGGGGGAGGGAAAGAGAAACAAAGTACATGGAACATTCAGATTGGAGAACTGTTTCCCGTGTTTGAGCTCAAATACTCTTAAAAGTACAGAGTATTGAGCCTACATCTGTGGATTTTTTAACTTTAGTAATAAATTAGCTCTGGATATGCCAGTCAAGACAAGGACTTGTAGGAGTTGTAATGTTAGCATAAGCTCTCATCTTGCAAAGAATTGCATGTGCAACTCATATGCAAACATCACCTGCGTATTTGCAGGTGGTAGATCTCAGGCCAGATCTGAACAGCATTTGTTATAAAGCATAGTATTTATTGCTAGGGATAGTGAAATGGGGAGAATGATATTCATTCTCAATTCACAGATGCCTTAAGACTCTCATATGTGGACGTGTGCACCAAGCCAAGTAAAAACCTGACTATCGTCTCTATTCCAAAAAACCTAGCAAATCAGCAAGACTAACAGTTTTTATCATAAGCATTTTATTCTTAATATATTGATGTTTAGGACTCTCTAGATTAGTTTGACTTAGGTATTTTTAAAAAATCATTTTTAAAAACACTTTTGTTTTTTCTTTTTGACAATGAAAATGTGAGAGCAAGTCTACACACTGAGAATGCTTAAGAGTTAGTGGAAAGGAAATGTGATACAGATACTTCTTTTTTTGAAAATCATTATGTTCTTTTTTGGGGAAGGGGAGCTCTTTCCTGGCTTCCTCTGTTAGCGGTATGTAGGTCCTCCCTGGCAGTGTATCCATCAACAGGGGTTCCAAGGAGACCTGGACTGGTGCCAGAAGTGCAGTGCATTCTGTATGCTTCCCTGATGCTGCCATCACAAGTTATATGTGTCATCACATTTGGAAATCAGACCTGTCTACATGCAAACCCCAGTTTTCTTAACTGACTTAAGAAAATGGGACAGCTCTGTTTTCAGGCTTTCTGTTGAAGGAGGTTGAATCAGGCATTTAGAAGATGTCTAGTTCTTTTTGTTTGTTTGCTTCTATTTTTTACCTCTACCTTTTAAAGTTATGCTGCAGAAACGGTTTGCAATTGAACTTGTTTCCTGTATTTGAGGAGCATTGTGTTTGTTAATTCATAGCCATTCCTAGAAATTTCTCAGAAATATTTTCATATTTGTATGTGATAACATTGTACAAATACTAATTGTTTTCACAAAGCTATAATGTGTGATAGGCATTGCTGTTAAATATTCAGTGCTGACAGACCTGTAAAACATTAATGGTTTGCGGTTACAACATCTACCTACACTGGAATTTCTTTTCTGTATGTTATTGTAAACCTAAGCTCTTGAAAGTTTAAGGCTTGTTCTAGCAGGGAGACAGCAAGGAAGTGGAGATGTTCACATCTATGATAACAGATTGACTAGAGTAAATAAATTTTGAAAACAGACTCTAAAGTAGCTCATGAAAAATATCCACCAAGAAAAGCCCAATCTAGTAAAATAGCCCCTTCCAGCAGTCATACCACAAGTGTTGCTTTTATGTCCTTCTGCTGTTGTATTCACTTTATGCCATGTACTTTGCTCATTGCTCTCACCCCTTTGGAGGGTAAAATCTCTCTGAGGCTGGAAGACTAATTATGAACTACCAAATAGTTAAAATCAAACAACAACAAGCACAACAGGAACTAAGCACAAGGCACCACGAAATAGTCTCTGTTCATTTTTCACTATAGTAATGTGGCTAAAGTGATTTATAATGATACACCACCACTGTCCATGATGTACACTAATAGTCAATTCTAGTCCTTTCTTAGGCTCTGAACTCCAGGGCCTGGAGCTCTTCCTTACTCTAAGATTTTCAGCACAAGGTTTTCTCTTGTGCTTGCCTTACAGAGCTTAGGGTGACTAAGCGATTGGTTCAGATGGTTCTGTAAATAGCTTTACGTAATAGGACACAGAAGGGACTCTGTGCTTTTATATAAAAGCAGATCCTTCCTTGATGATGAGCAATGCTGAAACCTGATGGAAGGAAATTAGGGTAATTAGTACAACACTAAGAGTATCTCTCTACCCCACAGCTCATCCCACATTTGTGCTGTGGCAGCACAGCTCTTCCAGCCTCCATCAGGCCCGCAGCTCACTCCTCCCTGAGCCACCAGCAGCTCCAGTTGCCCCCATGCAGCTCCTAGTGGCACCCTACAGCCTGCCAGCGGATGGATTTTGCTCTGCTGCTCAGGTCAGTCAGCGCTGGGCTTTCTCAAGCTCTCAGTCCCAGCAGCAGTGGGACAACGCGGGGGAATGGCAAAGTCCTGCCTTTCTAGCAGGTGGATATGTCTCTTCCAAAATCACGTAAACCAGCAGACTTTTCCTCTCTCGGTCATGCTGGTTGGTTGCATGGCACTTCCCCTGTGCTGAGATGCAGTTCATGCTCGCTCCTGAGCAGGGCTGGAAAATCTGAGGAAGGAAGGGGGTGTCGCAGGCCCTGCTGAATACCGCTTCAGTGGAACCAGTTAATCCCTTGGGTTAACTAAGCACCACCTGTGGGGCTGAACTCAGGTTCTCCTGCAGTGATTCTAGCTTGCTTCTGAGGCAAAAAGGTATTTTTGCAGTCAGATAATACTTTATATGTGGACAGAATACATTAATCACTCTGATTTTAGGTTTGTGTGGGTGCGAAGATTATCCTGAGAGCTTTAGAAGGAAGTGATAGTTATAACATCAATGCCTATTTATTTTTGTCCTCATTACATCTCTTCCAATATTTCTGTGAGAGCGCCAGATTGTCTGAGGGTGCATGAGCTTTTCCGGGGGGTGTGTGTTTGGTTTTTGGTGTAATGCCTAGACTCTGGATCCTGCAAAAAGATCCATACTGAGCCTTCTACCATAGCACTAGGCCATTTAAGTTCTGTTAGGCCAGTTAGAAGGTAAACTGAAGCATTTTTAAAGATCTTTTTTAAACACGTTGACCTGAGAAATTATTGTAGTGTATCTTCAGAGTAAAGCATGAAATAGATATCTTCATATGATATACTTTACAACAGGCAAAGGTAGCCTCAATAAATACAGTCAATTAAATCTGAAACTGGTCTTAGGTTTGGTCTGCTGAAGACTTTGAGGCTGGCTTTCAGTAGCAGTTCAGACCATGGTAGAAGTCTCTTAAATTATATGTCCATAACTTACGTTTATTAAATCAAATGTGAAATGTACTTAGAAGCGACACCAAACTTAATTGCTTCTTTTATAATAGCCACACTTCTACAGTTGTAAAACAACTGATTCTCTTGTCTGGGTTAGTATTGTCCTAGTTCATAGAAAAATAGAATAAATTATCTATTAAAAAAAACAAAGCAGACTTGGAAGAAAATTCATCTTCATATAAATAAATACATAATCTGTGAAAACTATTTAAAGTGCTTAAGTGGAAGAAAAATGCCTAATCCACAAGAAAACAAAAACTGTGGAAACCATTTGAAGGTAGAGAGAACATTAAAGTTGCAAATGGAAATGTTGATTTTTGTATGATACAAATTTAACCATAAATGCAAAGCAGATCAACCTAGGCTAATAAAAATGGCCATTTCCACATAATTACTTAGGGAGCTCAAATGAAGTGTGGGCACTGCTTAATGCAAAGGCTGCTGGGGCTATTAATAAACAATTTTTCTCCAGTTAAAGAACATGATTATTTGCTTGTGGATGTGGGAAAAAAGGTGGATTTTCCACTTCTGAATTATAATATATATGCTCTTAGACATACTCCGGCCTGCACTTTTGAACACTTTAAAGAGAAATTGGGTTGTTTGGAAGGTTTTAGAAAAGTGAATGCATACATTTATATCTAGCTGAATTCTAGCTGTTTATAAAAGGAGTAAAGAATATGGTCTGAAAATATGATTTATTTTACAGTGACATCAAGACATTTCTGGCAGATAAAATGTCTGTTTCAGATAATAAGACAGGGCTAGATAAAATGTGTTGAAAATCATGCTGATAGCATAAGCTTTCAATTGGCAAAAATTTTTGAGAACTTCAAAAAGTTTTTTGTGAGTAAAGAAATCTGAAAATACACATGAGGAGTAAAAACATCTACAACTGCACAAGAAAGATAAATATTAGCAGACACAAAGGAGTCTTTAGGAGTGAAGTAGCTAAATGAAACAGTCAAATGTAGGATCATTGTGTGCTTTTGCAAACCTCTGCTAGGAGGATCACTAGTACAGTATAGCAGAAAAACACTAAAGCAAAACAGAGCAATGACTGTGGAGAATCTGGAAACATAGTGCTTGATTATTTAAGAAGTAAAGATGTTTTAGAAGTCCCTTACAGAAAATAGAACTATTTGTTTCCCTGAAGCATTTTTTATTAGAAGCTTTCAGATCCAAGAGACCTTCCAAAATATGAAAGAGCAAGTAGGAAAAAGCACAGATACTTTGGAAAGTTTGGGAAAGTTAGGAATCCAAGTCACAAAGCTTGCAAAGTGCTGTTATTATTCATGGATGATAGCTCAGCTGCTTATAGATGATTGTGATCAACTCCTGATAAATATCACAGTGATCCAGATGTGTAAATGAAGAAGATGATTTGAGGAAGATGACTGACCTTTCTGTTGAGTAGGTCAGTAAGCAAGTGCGTTTAGACTGGTGGCTTGCTTGGTTTCATGTATAGTGAAATGCCCAAGTAGTAATGTGATAGATAGAGTCCAAAGTCCCTTATGGTACTTTGTCCATCAGGTCATTTAGCCTTTACATGCAGAGATAAAGTATATATAGAATAACTTACCTATTTAAGATATTACTTTGTTTATGTTGCTTCTGAAAGTGAACTGTGAAACCTAATCAAATATATTTTTTAGATAGCCTGACTTTGCTATCTAGACCGGATTTAAGCAACAAGAAAGAATAATTTAAATAATAAGAAAGAAAACTTCCAAGTATTTTAATGACGTCATAGCAGCAGGTTTAGCTACACCATCTCTTTTCAGCCTTTCTCAAGAATATCTTTGCATGTAGGGCCTCTCCTCCCACAGACCTCAGAATATCATTTGCAATGCTGTGATTCTCAGGTAGGGAGTTTACTGATGTGTTTTTCTGAAGAAGAATCTTTGTGTTGTGGTCTCCTGTGAAAGATTTTGCTCTAGAAGCTGTGTCCAGGCAAGTGACATAACTGTTATGAAATGGTCTCTTCATAACAGAGTATTATTTAATCATTTGTATGAAAGTAGCATGCAGGGAAGAGAGCTTAGAGGAACCAAGGGCATACCCTCATCTAAGCCATGGGCTTTGTATTTCCTTCACAGCTCTATCAGGCCTAACTCATTACAAGCGCTCTCACCTCTAGCTAAGCTGGGATTCACTTTGTTTCCCCACAGAGCCAAACTCTTCCTTCTTCATCTCAAAGGTCAGGTTTTCAACTAGCCTAATGGCCTGTGTATTATGAAGATACACAGAGCTTCCTACCAGGAAGTCCTCTTTACTACCAAGGGATTTGAATACCTTGGGCAGAGGAACAACTTCAAAGGTGGTGTTAGTTTCATGGGGTTTTTAGTTTGAAAGGCATTGCTTGCCTTTCTGTGGGTTTTCAGTGAGCTGGTGCATATATGCAAGTTCCTTTGAACTCTCGAGCAAAAAACCATGATAATCAAATGAAATAAATAGATTCTACATGTGAAGTATAATGGGCATTTCCCACGGTCCTTGAGCAAACAGGTTAAAAATACAAAGAATATTATTTCTTTTTTATGCTACTTTCTTCTCCTCTTTCCTTGCTGGCACACTGTACATCTTTTGATAAACCTGTATAGCCTAGCACAGATGCTAGCAGATTTTCATGTGCTTTCTCTTCCATCTTGACAGAAAAGTCCCATATTGATCTAAAGATCTGTCAGTGGAGGGAAACAAAGTCCTATCACAAGAAGGAACCAGCTAGGACATACATCATTGATGTGCATCCTGTGCTTAACCATGCCAAAACACTGAGCAACAGTGGGACTTAAAAACACATCAAATAAAGTTCATAGCATTCTAAAATAAAACCAGAGAAGGTTCCACCATCAGTAGTGTCATGTTTAGACACTCACTTTGGGTACTTCTGAAAGTTTATTCTAAAACTAGTCGTCTTAGCAGCAGCTTCTTGAAAATGATATATGTATTTGGAAAACCAATTAGCTGAGTTAAGTTGAGGTTTTAAGCTTTTAAAAATGCTGTTATGCCTTGAGTCTGATAAGCCATGAAATCATGTGTAAGTCACCAATGAAACTCATCTATTTTGGGGGTTTTTTTGTTTTGTTTTGTTTTTTAAAACAGGTAAAAGATCAGATATATTTGAATCTCATTCAAGCTAATTATGTTTTTCCCAAACAAATGAACTGAAGCTATTAATGGATCTTGCTTTGCCCTAGGCTTTTAACTACCAAATCCACCTCCTTTTGGTTGTTTCTCTATAACATACCCAATATCTAGTGTTCCTTATTGCTGTTATCACATTTTCATGTGCTTTGTGCCACAGAGAAAAGATTACATAGTTTTGTATCAATTTATATAATCTTAATGAGATGGTTGTAATAAATAGAAAGTTTTCTGGGGAGTCTTTTGAGGTTTTAGTGTAGTCATTAGAGATAGGGATACTCAATAGGTTGCATAAAATTGCAAAAGGTGCCTTTTTCAGGTTATAGTTGTTTTCAAAACTGCTGGCTCTCATTCCATGAGTGTTAAGTTGAATGGATGAAGGATTTTAGTAAGTATATAGGAAGAAGTTGACATCTATGCTGTTTTTTTAGTGAATCAAAGTTGTTGCTATTACCTAAATTGACACAAGGCCAAGGGTATACGAGGAAGATAGTAAATGCAAAACTTCCCTCTAACCCCCAGAAAGTCTGGAACTGGTTCAGTGTGAGGTGACATTTCAGCTGAATTTGGCTGTGGTTTGTTTCACATTCCTCATTTAGACACATTTCAAACTGTTAGATCTTGATTTTCAGTTCTTCATGGCTGATTGAATGCTCTCAAACATGCAGTAATGCTGCCTTAACCCCAGCAGAACACAGAACTCCACAGTCATCTCCTTGATAGGGAGAAAAGCAATTCTCAAATGTGTTTTGCATATTTAAAAAAAAAAAAACTTCTTTGGGGGCAGATTTTCAAATTAATCTGTCATAAATACCATTTTATTTATAAATTGTATAACTGAAAACATAAGCCAATTATGGTATTTAATATATTATTATTGAAAGATTGCACTGTAACTCCTGTAGTAGAAACAGCACTCTAAATCTGTAAGTAGGTTATTCCTCAAAGATCAAATATTTCAAGTTAATAATCTGATGAACTATCAACAAATTAATGTCTCTTGTGTTTCTGTCTTTTTACATGAGACAGACACATGTCTTCCTGAAATAAAAACTCTACTTACCAAGTATATGACTTGAAGGCAAATTGAAGGAGACAATGCATAAACCCTTTGTTGATGTTAAATTTATGTATTCAATTGAATCTTGGGAAAAAAAAAAAAAAAGTGCTGTTGAATCTTGGAGTATTAAAATATTTCAAGTGGCATACATTTTGTCTTTGGCCAAACAATCCAATATCCAATGCAGGGTCAAATTCTGTCCTTGAATTTTCACGTGAGCAAGTTTTGATAGTTTCTCATGGGCAAAGTGGCTTGGAGACTGAATAAAGAAATGCAGCTGGATAAACCCAGAAGCAACTATTCCCAGGCCTACCTGACAAGGTAGGAAAAGAAACAATAATTACAAGCTAGTCTTTTCAAAAAGGCACCTAGTCTCTGCCTCGATGTTTTACTGTACTGGATTATTTGCTTTGGACAGTCTAACACAAGCAGTATCTTCTGCTTTCTGCTGTCAAAACCCAATTCATTTCTTTCAGCAAGAGCTTAAGCCACTGTATTCCATGTGTTTGTCATCTCTGCAATTCACTTTTGTAATTCATTCACCCTGCCCAGGCTTACTTAAGCTCAGAATGAAGCCATAATTCACAAATAGTGTGGTAAACCACATCCTCAGGCAGCAGCAGCGTAGAAAGCCTATTATACAGGTGCTTTATCACATCTGCTATACTGGGTTCTGAGAGGAAAAAACAATTCCTGTGATAGATTAAGTCTATCCCAATAAGGGCTTCATAAATCAGTGCTACCAAAAGCAGGAGTGGCTCTGAATGTCTGCTGAGATCCAGGAGAGGCTGTGGTCTGGCAGATAATTTAAAAAGAAAGAGAAATGCCCTTAATGGAACTGAGAGAAAAGACCAATCAACTGTAGGGAAACGGGTCTAGTAACCTCTCATTGCTGTAGGATTCACTCGCTTGTTACTTCGTCATGCCATTCCTCCAACAGCAAAAGCAAAAGGAAACCCATGGCATGGTCAGAGAAGGAGTTTGAGTTTCAACTGGGAGAACTCACTGATTTTGGGGGAGAAGTCTCAAATCACTGTGAACCAGTTAAAGGCACTTAGAAGGAGGAACATGATAAATTTTGTTAGACAAATATCAGAATATTTTTGACCTTGGAGTTGACATTTTGATGAAGGCTTGGTAGTATTATTCCTTTATTGGAGCTGTTTTGCATGGTTTTATGAGTAAGTGTATCACTCAACTCATACCTGCAGCAGGAAGGATGTTCTTCCCTACTCTTTATTTATTTTAGTGCAAAAATTGTAACTGAGTGTGCGAATGACACGATAACTTTTCAGACAAGGTTAGTGGCAGATTATCTGCCAAGATCCTGACAAGTAAGCAACTTCCAGTAGGACAGGTAAATCAATCTCCTAGAAGGTTATGAGGATATAAGATCCATGCATGAGTGAGAACAGGAACATTAAGAGAGCAGTGAGGGTGTGCTGAGTTCTTGAGTGGCAGATGCCACTCATGTCTTGGTTCTGAGTATCCCCTCTCCTAGACCTGGCTCACTTTTTTGGATGCCCCAGATGTGTTCAGAATTAAAAGGTATAACAGGATTCTGAGTAATACTCTGTCCTCTGGGACAGGTTATACAACTGGATGCTATTTTAACTCTACTGATGAATTTCTTTTCAGTAGGAAATACATACATATGCTGCACTATCAACGCATATTCTCATCTAAACCATGTACATGTTAGATAATACTGTCGGAATAACCCTTTGGATTTTCCCTGCATTAATCAATAACGGATAGATGAACTTTTCTTGGCTTATTTAGCAGAGTAAACGTATGGCTAACAAGTAACTTAAAGAAAATCAGACAATGCTGGATAATGTGAGCTCACACCTATCACAAAGAAGCTTCTATGCCCTGTTGGCAGTCACAGTTCTAATCCCTGTTGGCTGCTGCTTTGAAGTGGTAATTTATTTCCTCTTTTTCTTTCTGGCTTGGACATGCCACTGACTTCTGACAGGCCATCCCCACCACAAGTGCTCCATTGGTGTTTTGCTCTTCAGTTACCTGTCCGTGTAGAATGAAGTGCAGTTTTACCTGACACACCCCATGCAGTTATAACACATTGGTAATCTGTGGAGAAGTAATGTGTAAATGCGACCATTCATAATAAGTGGCACAAAGTCCATGTGGAGGCCGGTCATGAGTGGTGTATCCCAAGGGTTGATGTTGGTGCCAATATTGTTTAACACCTACTCTAGAGTCCTGCTTTTCTGGAATAACCCACTTACTCAGTTGCTTCCTCTCTAAAAGAATCCCTGCTTAAATTCATAGTGATCACAGGGAGCATACAGTGACAAAAGCAGCTTATTTATCCATGAGTAGTCCTGTTGCTCTCATAATTATCCTACTAGCCACGATAGTGCTAACCTAACCTAGTTTCTTGAGGTGTATTGGTCCCACTGCTTGATAACCATGGGCAGTTTCTTCATAATTCGTGGGATATCTGTTTTTAAAGAACTTGATGACCTGTCAGATTTGCCCCGAGACGGTAGATATCTAACATTCTCTTTCTCTCCCAAAAAAATAAATTATTTGTAAATTGTCGTCTTTTGGAAAGGAGTAATAATGCACCTTCACACAATTCTGAGCCTTGGGGTTTTACTAAAATCACTGGGGATGACTGCTGTTGTTTAACCCCAGCCAGCAACTAAGCACCACACAGCTGCTCACTGCCTCCCTCACCCAGTGGGATGGGGGAGACAACTTGTGGGTTGAGATAAGAACAGTTTCGTAATTGGAATAAAATATAATAATAATACAAATTGTAATGAAAAGGAAAATAACAAAAAGAGAGACAAATAAAACTCAGGAAAACCAAGTAATGCAACCGCTCACGACCTGCTGACTGATGCCCAGCCAGTCCCCGAGCAGTGATCGCTGTCCCCCAGCAACTCCCCCCAGTTTCTGTACTGAGTATCATGTTGTATGGTGTGGAATAGCCCTGTGGCCAGGTTGGGTCAGCTGTCCTGGCTGCGCCCCCTCCCAGCTGCTTGTGCACTTCCTCAATGGCAGAGTATGGGAAGCTGAAAAATCCTTGACTTAGTATAAACACTGCTTAGCAACAACTAAAACATCAGTGTGTTTTTGATGTTATTCTCATACTAAATCCAAAACACAGCACCATGCCAGNCTTTATAACTATGGTGGAAGGTCGGCATGGATATTATATATGAAAATTATTCAGATTGTGCCTTCAAATATGAAAACATCTTTGATATGACAAGTTATAGGATGTCCCCTTTTAAGAATGAGCTTGAGTTGGTGAGAAGTTCTGGCTGAAACAAATGAAAGAATCCAGTAATGTGGACTGGGTGAGGACCTGCGTCTTCTCATCTCCTAGCCTCTGCTCTGGACCAGGAGAACTGGGCATCTTTTAACCAGCTCTGATAATATTTTTGCCATGCAAGCATTTGTCTGTATTTACAGTGAATTCAGAGCATGCTTCCACTGCCAGTCCAAACAAACTGCTCCCCTGAGAGCTGACTCTTGGCAGAAGTACTGGGACGTAGCCCTGCAAGCTGCCTCCTCTCCCAGTGCTAAGGCAATACAGGGGAGGGAAGAAAAAAACCCACTGTTTTCAGGCCCACCGTGCTCGGCCCAGTGGTCTTCCTAGTGGCCTTCCTCACTGCTGTATTCTTGGGGCCTTCTGCCCATGCTCCAAGTGTGCTGCAGACCTGCCAAGGGGCAGAGGGCTCACTGCTGTCAAGTCATGGAGTGCTACCACGTGGCAAGGAGTCCTGGTCCTCCTGGCGTGGCCTGGGCCCGGTGGGAATTCACGGTTGCTCTTTGGTTCCTGTTTGACATAAGCAAACTGCAAATGACCCTGAAGCAAGTACTGTTACAGTGCCCATGCACGTGTCTGATTTCTGGCGATCTTATGCAGTTAGAGTCACTGCATCTTCCTGCTCTTCACCAAATGGGAAGAAAGGCAGTAAAAGAAAATCTCTTGCTTTATTACACACAAATATCCACTTCTGAAATAACGCTTTTTAGTAGTAGTTTATAATAATTTGTCAAAAGCATTTCTATTCCCTCTACTTTATGTTGAAATTGCAGGTAATTCATGTGTGTAGTTGCTTTCACCATACCCAAAATGCTTAAAAAGTTGAAGAAAAATCCAGGAAGTCTTTCAAATTGGTTTATGTCTTTTGTTTTAAAGTTACCACTGATAAATATTTCTGTTTATGATTTCAGAGAGTAGTCTTATGGACTGTCACTGTGTTCCCACTCTTCTAGATAATTACATGCCTTATGATGCTGCTTTCAGAGCAAGGGAGAAATTTCCAATACCTTATTTTTGAAGACCTGCAAAATTAACTCTTAGATTTCTGCTGAGCCTCGCACATTTCAAATATCAGACTGTGAGACAATGCTACAAATGGTGTCTGAGCTACTCCCACTCTCTGAACTGTAATTACTGTTGTCTGCCTGTAGGAAGAGAACTAGCTCTGTTGGAGCAAGATGCAGATCTGCACTGCTAGTGTTTCTATAATATCCATCTTGTATGCTGGTGGCATGCTAGAATAAATTGATCTGGTTCGTGCACAGATTTACTTCTTAATGAAAAAAGTTTAATTAAGAAGATCAGCGTTAATTTAAAGTCATTAAAAAACCCTTAACATATTGTTGTAGATTTATTAGTGCTAAAAAGCTTGTTATGTGTTCAAGCCTGCTAGCATGAATAGCGATGTATGAACCTGTGTTATGTTTGCTTATAATATTCTTTGCTGACATCAAAAACGTGTAGCAGGTATGAAACCTGGCCAACTTTTATTTTGATGGACTTGGCCTCTATCTTTGTCATTTCTTTGCTGTTTTATTGACTGCAAGTTTTAGCCAAAAATGGGAGAGAAGATGAAAGGCTGAGAAAGTCAGCATTTATATAGAGCCCAGTGGGACTGTATTAACTTTGAATGCAAAAACAGGGAAAGCCATGCCTCTCTGGCTTGTTTTGTGTAGTTTCTCCTCCATATACAGCTACAATACAGTATCAGCCTTAATTGTTCATATTATTTCTAGTGGCTGCTTTCCAAATTGTTTCCCCTTAAACAGGACGCTGCCACATTATCGGTTGGGGATTTCCTTTGTTATGTTTAGTACTTTCAGGTTCTGACATATCATGTAGAGGAATAATGTTTATAAAGTAGATATTAGGAAAAATCTGATTGTGACAGATAGCTTGGGGGAATTATAAAGTCTCCACGAAGGGACATCTGTAGGAACAGGTTAGACAAGGATGTCTGGGTGCGTTTCCATACCATCACTCCTGGGCAGGGTGGTGTCAGGTACCGGATGAACTAATGGTCCCTCCCAGCCCTTCTTTCCTCTCATTCTACATGTTATGCATTTTATGTACTAATGAGCTCTAGGTTTCATGCAAAAGTTGATCTTTCTGGCAATGGGGATTTGTGCATTTTTATTTTTTTTTTAACAGTGTGGCTGTTACTTCACTTGAGAGTTTAAAATGTTATTCATGTTTTTGGTGGAGGTGGATAACTAAACAAAAAATTAACCACATTCATAATTACTGTAAATTTGCTTTGTTCCACTGAAGTCTAGGCAGTCATCCCAATTTCACTCCATCTAAGCATGTGAACCAGTATTTCATGTGCACTAAAACATTCATTAAAGACAGTGATAAAAGCAACAGACTTTTCAAGTGAGTAGGTAATGGAGGTGGGCATTTCTGGAGACTGAGAATGCTACAGATGCAAAACCATTTGCCTGTGATTTTTAATATGCTATCAGATGGGGTGTGCACAGATATTTGAAATTTTTGAAATGACAAATTATAACATCCTTAGAAATTAAATGTGATGTTTAAGAAAGTTGCTGAGTGTTAATGGATTTCTTTGTTTGTTTTTTTCTGTACTGGGTTTCATTCTAAAGCAATTCAGGAAAACAACAGAGGAAGCTATAAACATTTTGCAAATATTAAGATGAAGTTCCAGAAGAACTAATGAGTATGTAATTGGAAACACAAATTTGCATACAAATTTGAACATGATATTTCAAAGTTTGTGAACATCAAAGTGTATTAAAATGACAAGCTACCCATGCCAATGTACAGTTTTTATTTTAAATGGGTGAAAGAATAAAATATAAAGGTTTTACTTGTGAGATGACTAATTATATGAAATTGCTTTAGGCAAAAGGCAACATCAAGTCACCGTGACATGCATTTGCTTTGCTTTTTTTCCTGTTACTGTATGCAATTTCGGCATACCTTGGGGGTCAGAGAAGTGAAACGTGTGTCAGGCATATTAAGATAATAGAGAGTCACAGATTTCCACCTAACAAATAATAGAGGCATCTCTTACTCCTATTTTGAACTATAGGCAAATGTGCATGTATGAATCATCTTCATTTCATTCATGGGGCATAGTAGAAACTAGCTTGTCTCTGCTGTGCTAACCTGAAACTCCAGAAGCTGTGCTGGCTACAAGTGACAAAGCCTGCAAGTCCCTGAGTGGAGGAGTGCTGTGCTGAAGGGGAGCTAGTGTCGGCGTCACTGCTCTAACCGCAGGACAGCGTGCACAGGTGCTGCAGCAGCACTTGGCTTCACTCTGACCAAGGCTCACCCCCTGAACTCCCCGACTCCTAAATTTGCCTACTGCAGGTGGAGAAACAGGGGGCCAGAATGGGTTGTGTGCTGTCATGCTGAGCTGCTGCTGCTGCTGCACTCAGCTGTATGAGCTTCCTGGCTCATGTCAGACTAACTCGGGGTTTTCTGCACCATATTTCATTTCTACCTGCCACTTCCTTGGTATGTTCTGCTTTGCATCAGGACTGTACTAAATCTTTTGTTGCTAGAGTCCTCTCCTGCTACCTTTACTTGGGAGCTAGAAAGGCTGTGACATCTGGCTAAATAAAACATGCAAGTGGTATACGAAATGAGTAAGTGGTAGCATCTAGTTTTTGACTGTCACTTGGATGTGCAAAGTAACTGCCTGTGTAGTTGGCAAGAGGTTAAAAAAAAGGGCTTGTGCAGAAAAGTAAAGAATAAATAGTGATGGACTTTTAAAGGCAGTGAAGAATGTCAGACAGATTCTTCACATCTGCGGAGGACACCAGGTCATGGCAAGTGTTCTTATTAATGTGTGAATTTTCTGCAGCCTTTAAATGCAACTGCACTTGAGAGTTCAGCAGGTTTAGTGGCATAATGCATGGCAGCAATTTAGCAGAACTGTAAGAAAAGCGTGGATCGGTGCTCCTCTCTTGACTTGAATTCCAAACAGAAATATATCAGAGAAATTCAATACTAATGCAGCAGGATTCTTACATATTGACTTTGTCTACTTACTGACCTTTGGCATTGAGGCTTTGTGAGAGAGTCGGTGTATATATTTGAGGTGGCATTTAGTGCTGAGAAACAGCCTGACTGTGAAGGCTACACGAGGCCAGCTCTTTTCTGCACCTATCTAGTAGGAGGCAATAGGGTGAAAGTGAAGCTGATAGCATAAACAGCTGCCACAAAAAAAAACTGTTTCAGCAAAATGCACTGAGCGGACATAGGATAAAGTCAGCACTGGCTCAAATTATATGGGCTAATGAGACCTTGCCTGCATAGAAAGGTGGTTGATTTTGAATTGCCTCCATTCCTATCAGTGACATAAGGGGTTTAGCTAGAGTAGAAGGTAGTTTTTAGTTGTTTTGCTCTGGCAGTCTTGTCTAGAACTTTTAAACCCTGTAGAACTTCAGGAAGCAAAGCACTAAGTATAGGGTTAATTTGTTAAGATAATATGCCTAATTTCATCACAGAACTAGAGTGAATCTGTGTTTAGAGTTCAGGCCATGTGGGGATGGCTACTCCAGTAAAATAATGCTGCTTGTCCTTGAATTAGGTGGAACTAGTAGCAGGAATCACATAAGGTAGAGTTTGCAGGGTAGGATTTAATATCCCTCACAGCTTTTCACACGGTTATGCATAAACTAGCAGTCTTGTACACCTTTTATGAATGCTTAATTTTCAAATAACACAAACCAAAAAAAAAAACCAAATTAATATCTGATTTATTGAGTTAAAAAAGAGCCAGCATAAGGTATAAGAAAGCAGCTGCTATTATTCTTAGATCATGAACGTTGTGGTTCTCTTTATTCTGCTTCTGTGCTAAATGTAGGAACTGCTGTCTTGTAACCTTCGTGGCACTATGTTCATCAGGGCTCTCCAGTGCACTGCAGAGTAATATTGTGAGTTATTTATAGAGAGAAGCAATTATATGAGGCTAAAGTCTGTGTTACTTTTAAAGGGGAGGGGAGGAAAGCAGCCATGCAGAGCAGGAAGCTTTGTCAGATTTATCTCCCCAAGTTTCCTTGGAATGTTGCTCTTGGAAACAAGTCGTCACTGGATGGCTGTAGAGGCATGAGAGGTTCCCGCAGGATGCTGCATCCTCTGTTGAAGAGCAGTTCCCTCTTGAAAGGTGGGTACTTGCCACATGACTAAACAGGTCTTCACCCTGCACCAATACAAACATCCCTGATGTCAGTGGCAGAGGGCTGAAATAAATGGTTTTCTGCCATGAGCTGTAGCACAAAATGGCTGAGATGGAGAAAAGAGTACACTTAAGCTGAACCATCACCAAGCAATCTCTGCCAATGAAATATGCTGAAAAAACTGAAAGGCATGGAAGTACCAATCTTCAGGAATTTTAAAAAGACTACATAAAATACCACAAACTATACGGGGGAGAGAAATGTCCTGTCAAGGTGACAGAGAGAACCAAATGTATTTCTTTCATCTCCAAACTTCCAGGACATACTCTGTTATTTTCTGCATTTAGTACCTCATAGGCTATCAAAGCCACACAGAATCATTATGTGTTTTTCTCTGGTGAGGGGCAAGCTGAGTGCTTCTCCGAGCTGCCCCTGAACCTAGTATAGTTGTAGCAGAGGGTATTTTTTTGACTGAAATGTTCCATGGGATCAATGTGGATGTCTTCTTGTGCTTGAATTGTGCATATAAATTGGTCACTGTTTTTCCTAATCTCATCTCTTACCAAAGGTTTCCTGGAACTTTTAAGTAGGAGGAAAATGGGGAGTTCGGGGGTGGTTTTGTGGGTGTTGTTGTTTTGTGTGTGTGTTTGTTCTTCTTTTTGTCCTCCAAAGTAGGAAAGCATGGTCCTTGTAACCTTGTGGGGTATTGATCAGGATTTGCGGGATCTGGCTTGTAACTTCAAGTGGCTCTGTGATAACCAGATACAATCCCATCTAGAATATCACTTCCAGTTGTCTAACAAGCGTGCCATTTTGAAAATTGGAAAAACCTGAATATTTAAAAATTCTGATTGATTATAAAAGATTTGCTAGGTTTTTTCCTCCTCCTTCTCCCCTGCAACTCCCTTTGTTTCTCTACCTTCTGTGCTTGCAGAATATATGAGAAAACCTCTAGAGTCAAAGAAATTCCCCCAGCATTGTCGAGACATTATAGAGTTGTGTTGGTAACATGACATACACACAGCAGTGTTGGGATCACAGTGTTTCGGAGTCCCAGATCCATGCATCTTCTATTGCACCTCAGGAGATCCCTCGTATCACTACTCTGTCTTGCACATCTTCCATCTAAGCCTGCAGTACATCCTGAACAAAGTATCGATGACTATTTGTAGTCACCTCAGAGCCTTAGCAAGCTCTTTGGCTTGCAAGATCCATCATTTAATTCTGTATTTAGACAGCGGCTTGGACAGTGAAGGCCTCAATGTGTTACTTTTCACACATTTAGATGAATTTTTTCCTCCTGTCTTTGTGGCTGTGTGTTTTGTTCCTTCCTTCATTTTTCAAGCAACCGTACATCGTGTGCAGAGAAAGCTGCCAGTCCTGCCAGGTGTGATTTGGGGAAGAACCAGTTAGCTGGAGCACATCTGACCTATTTCTTGTCCCTCAGGGACCTCTTTCCCAGCACTGAATCCATGTGCAAAGGGGATGGGCCTGGTGGGTGGATGTTGTACCTGGATGTGGCCAGACCCAGGAGTTGCTGACTTGCCTTTGTATGACTGGGACAGGCATCCTGGCATGCTGTGCCTGCCTAAAAAAATACTGGCCTGTGCTGGTCTACCCCTGCTGGAAGGCAGAAGAGAGAAAATATATTCTTTACTGAAATGTTGTTTCCTAGTATACAGTAAACCAGAGTAATAGTTAGTATCACATATCATGGTATTTAGCACCAATATTTAGTATCATGGGTTTGATGATGAATATTTTGGTAACAGCCTGAGCTGAAAGGCTCTGAAGGTTGAACTGCTGTATTGTTTCTCATTGCTTTGCACAGTGGTCAGTCATCAGCAACTGCATTAGTCAACTGCAGTCATTACTGTGCCTCTGACCCTGCACCTCCTAATCCCAGACCTGGGAAGCTAACAGGTTTTATATCATAAGAGATTGTACTCCTCTTCACTGACACAAAGGAGATTTTGCTAGCAAGAAACTTGCATATTTAGCCAGGTGGTGTAGCCAAACTAGAAATGCTTTTCTTCCAATTTTTAAAGGTTTCTTTTTCCATAATCTCCCAAGTTTAGAAAGACTCAGGTGTGAGTACCCCATGTGCATGCTGAATCTAAGATACTCTCTGCCATTGCTAATGAGTGCTCAAAACCCCAACTCTTCTCACAAGAAGTTGCAAAATATATTTGTCCATTGGATTGCATCTCCCTATTGCTTTGTGGACTTATTTAGCAGGTTGTTATAAACAAAAAAGCTATGTGAGCCTTGCCAGTTTGTATACCTAAGTCTCAGTACGTCACAAATTACAATACCAATGTTAATACAGATACTAAACATTACCTATAGCCTATTTTTACTTTTTGTTATGAAACTGTTGCTAGGATGGCTGATGAAGATTATCAGCCTCCTTTTCTGTGGAATAACTACTGTCACCTACTTTAAAAACAAAGGTAAGTAATTAAGATAACACCTTTTAAAGTATAACACCTATTACAAAATGCAAGAGGTGTCTGTCAGTAAGCCAGCCACCTGTGAGGATCATTTTAAAACAGATGACGAAGAAGCAATTTAGCCAAAAAGTCAAAATCACGGTGTAATCCTGGAAAGTGTCGCCTGGTGTTTATTATTACAGTAGTTATGACCCCCAATCATTTGTGCATTCATAGTTATTTGTGCTCACTCTTTTAAAAGACATATTCGTTATGGAAAGGTGCTTTCTGGCATATGTGAGTGCAAAAGAAAGTTGCTGCAACATGAATTAGTCCATTTTGGTCCAAATAAACCACTGGCTTTCACTGTTCCTGTGTTTGGTGTCATGCATATTCTGCATATAAAGTGATCTGCTATAGGGGAACAGATTTTGTGTGTTGGAAATGGATATGCAGAAAGGCATAACTTCTTCCTGGTACAACTTCAGGTGTTGAATTAGAGATATTTGCACATACAAATCAATCCATTTGCAGTGTTTGCTTTAAAATCTGCTCAGTATGTTTTACCTAGGTCAGTTGAGAGGACTAATGTGAGAAGTCTCAGTTTTCTCTCAGTATTTGCATTATTTGTCAGTCTAAAGGTAATGGTAACCGTCTTAGTTTGGGGTTTGATATTTCTTATAGCTGGTACTTACAGCACATGTTAGGGACCAGACTGAGTAAGTGTCATGGGGAAGGATGAGCAACCCGTTCTCCGTGAACAAGGTGTTTATTGTATCTGGTCTTTATTTCCATGTAGAGCCTGATTTTTAACAGGTATCCCCTACTACCACCTCACCTCTAGGGAAAAGAATTTGTCTTCTTTTAATAATTTATTTTCCAAACTAGTAAAAAAAATGCTTAAAACAGTCAATTCTTGATCATGTTGTCAGCGATCTTCACAATGAATATGAGTTGAAGGGATTTGGCGCCTCAATTAAATATTTGTAAGCGTTTTCCTGTTAATAGATTATCTAATTAGCAATGTTTTGAAATTTCAGAGGAAAAAATGGACATTCCATGTATTTTTCCTTAATGTTAGATCAACTGATGACTGATAAAAAAAAATTGTTTGCAAGAGATGCTGCTCTTCAGGCTATTTTTGGGAAACCTGATAACATATTGTGAGATTTAGGACATTGAATTTATGTTATTTAGCTGTGTTCTGAAGATTTTATAAAGGGAATGAGGACTACTGTCCTCATGAATTTCAAAATACATGAGAGAACTGAATTTTGAAAGATGTATGAGAAGATTTTTTTTTTTTTTGCTATCTTTTATTTGCTATGTTTACCTCATCTATGAATCTGGAAACTGAGATAAACATGAATATACGTTAGTAGTATGAAAGTATATGGTAGAATTAAAATTTACTTTTGAATTCTGCCAAATAGGTTTTCTGCAATATCTTGCTTTCTAACAATCAATTTATTTTATATGACAGAAAGCTATTCTAGTAATTTTTATACTTCAAAGGATTTTCTGGGCTATATTTTAGAAGGCTCTCTAGGACTCATTTTTAGCTGTATATATAAGTTTTTACAGTCCCATGTAAGGTTAGTTTATTTGTGATATGTGAAATATAAATAATGGAAACAGCCCTTAAGGGCTAAATTAAATCCCACCAGCTTTCAAAGCAGAGCTCCTAATTACTGTCAACCCCTGACTACAGATAAATTTGAACTTTTATTTCCATTGGACTGTTAATCATCTATTAAGAAAATAACTGAAAATAAAAGTGAACACGAGGAAGATATAACCCTGGATGAGAAAATAGTAATGTTTAATGTGTAGTGAATTACATACACACAGTTAAGTCTTTTGCTATACTGAGGCCAGAATGCTTGGGCTTAAAGAATAAACTCATAGGGATAAAATGATTGAGGGGGGTGCAAAAAGCAGGAAACAATGGTAAAATGGCCTTTGAGCTAACAACCAGGTTTGTTTTCCTCTTTCAAGTTTTATAACTAGTGTCTAGAAACAGCAGACAACTTGTTGGGCAATGTTTTGCCTGCAACAAAGCTCAAAACAGCTCTTTGTGAGATGGTATCAATCACACACCTGCCAGATCATAGTGCTGAACTAGGAACATTAGAATATCCATTGACAAATTAATGGACAATGAAGGCTACCTGTTGGCTAATCAAATAGTGTCATTCACATAAAAATAGCACTAACTCATTGCATTACCACCATCCCTTCGGTCCAAGTGTTGCAACCAAAACAGAGGATGTAGCTCAGACCTGCAATCTAGAGATAATAATGTGTGGCTGATTTGGCTGCTAAAAATTGAGATAAATGTTCCTTTTGGATACGGAGAGTACAGGCTTTGGGAGGAATTAATATGCCAAAAGGTTATTTATAGATAGTAAGATAAAAGTTGCGGCAGTAAAACTTAATACAGAAGTTATCGCTCCTAGCTTTCTTTTCAGCTCCTGCTCAGTGGTTTGAACAGTACTTAGGCACTTGTACTACATAGAATAAGCTATTTCTTTTTACAGGGAGAGCTCTCACCCACGTTCTTTCTTTTACCTTTCTGTCAAGTGGCTAAGACTAGATGTTTCTAGACTATTGATCCACATGGACCACTGGTCTCTTCCAGTATGGGAGTTCACACTGATGAATGCACGTAGGTGCCCATGGCTCTCTACATCAAGCACAGTAACATGTGATTAGAGATCAGAAAATATCCACAGTACATTTCAGCCATTGTTTTCACATCCCGCTTTTTAATGCACTTTTTAAAAGTCAGTGTAAGGACAACTTTGAGGCCTGGGAATCCACTGGAGGAAAGCAACTTCCTCATTTGGATCTCAATTATTTTTCTCTTGGACTCCACCCAATTGGAGACAAAGAGGTCTGAGTTCACGCTTGACTCATGTCACGGCCAAATCCTTAGAGGAACAACCTAGATCTTTCTTGCTTTATCATTTTTAAATACATGCTGTGACAAGTCTCCATTCATTTTCGAGGATGGTACTTGTTCTTTGTCTATGGAGAATGTAACTGGGAATTTAAGTTTCAGCCGCAACTCTGGAAGGTGAAAATGAATGAAGTGTTCTTAAAATGATACCTTCCAAGCAACAGACCTTTCTGAGCCCACGACTCTCTGGTGCCAACGTTAATATTTTTTACTAGGAAATTGAAAACCGTACCCTGGCTTTTTTTTTTTTTGAAAGTGCTATGAAATCATCACTCTCATTAGAGGAGGAAATAAGAATGTGTTTTGTGGGTGAGGGAAATAGGCCTATTAAAATATTCTTTTTCCTCAGTTGCCATTTATTCCCAAGAACATTATTTTGATAAGCAGCTAGAAAGGATTTCTTTTAATTCTGGGGTCCTCCTGATTATTTAAGTTTTTTTTACATGCTATTTACAGTATGTAGTTTAAAAACTAGTTTCAGCCCAACTCAGTATGCTTGTTTCCACAGGGAGACATTGCTTCTTGGGTGTAAAAGCTGAGTGAGTGTTTTGCCTCAGTGAAGACTGCAGGTTTTAGTCCTAGCTCTGATTATTAAACACAATCCTGTTTTAATGTACCATCGTTTTTACTTGCAGTGAAAACTTAGGGCTGTAAAAGTAATATTTTTTGAATTAATTAAAAAAGTAAAACATCACCTAGTTTAAATGACTCACAGTAGCTTACTTGGGGTGGATTATCATCTTACATTTCACCTTTATATCATCTTAATGTTATTTCTGTCCTAGGCAGTGTAATAAGCTACTCCATTTAAATAAGCTCATTGCTTGAATATTGGGAAGAAAATTGAGTAAAAAGTCATTTAAAAAGTCAAGTACAGAGCTGCTCACACTTCCCCTTATATGTATCTGGCCTCATATAATGAAAATGGATTCTCCGAAATTATGTGCTAGTAAGAAAAGGGAGAGCCACTTGTTTCCAAAAGATTTTTACAAATGATCCCAGTGTGGCACTGGTACTCCATGAGCTCCAAACTAACAACTCCAAGCAGTTAAGAAGCCCTGAATGGAAATTTTCCATCCAGATTGGAAAATGGTGATTTGACTATATTGAACTTTGTAAATCCACTTTTGATTCAGGACAGATAAAAAGTAGATTTGCCTAACTGTGTTCTTGCCAGCAGTCCGGAAAGTAAGCAGGTGTCTGGGACCTCCATTAGCAGTGTTGCACTTTCCAGTGTCCTGGGGGGTATTTTAAGCTACCAGCGGTCTGAAGGTAAGTAGGCAAATCCCAATCCAACTGATTTGCTTTCTGGCTCCTTCCTTGCCTGGCCTCACAATTCCCCTTGTCTCCCTGCATAGTGATGAAGATTGTTAACGTATTTCCATTCAGCACAAAATTTTATGTTTACATCATTAGTATTAAAAATATTTTTCATAATGAGAACTCTCCTGTAGAATTGAAATTCCATTCCCTACCAGTAAAAGAGAGGAGAAGTGATCTAGGGACCTTGTGGCCTTTTTAGTGCTGTGCAATATGTTTACATACACCCTATATTTATTGAGTTAGGAAAGCTGTTAAATAAGTGCTTAAGCAAACCTCTGTTAGGAAGGTATTCAATCAACAGGGAACCAATAGTTGAATGCCAAGAGCAAATCAACTGAAAATAAATCCCTCTAGATTAGTTTTGGGGTCACTTGTGACAAAGTGAGCACAGCATTTGCAGATGGAAATGTTCTTCCTGAGTTGGATGTGTTCTGCAGCATGTGACTGGAATTTCATATATACCTGGAGGAGTTTCTGTCAGTGCAGGGGGCTGTGAGCAAGCTGTGGAAATACAATCCTGGGACAGCCTCTCAGGAGGATTTTCCCTTCAGAGTCTGAGCCCTTCAGCCAGGAATACCCAGTTGGTGTCTTGCATTGGGAGTCTTAAGGAGCAAGAAATGTAGGTGTCATACTTCTTACTGTTGTGCTTGTAAAGGACAAAAATTAAATCTAAATGAAGGTGAAAAAATTCAGATCATGGTGAAGCAAAGTCCACTGGAATCTCCTCATGCGCTGTCCCCCAGGCACTCCATGGGAAATGTGACTTGCCTCCACTCTCCACTTGCATGAGTATCATGTCCAAATGCTGAACCTGCTCACCAGCTCCAAACTGCTGCAGCTATCCCACAGGAGAGAGTCAGTGGTCATGCCGTAAGAGCTTCTGCCAGCCACCCTCAAACATATGCTTTAATAAACAAATTTCCAGCTGTTAAAGGAATTCTACACCTTTTCTCCTCGGCTTACTTGTGATCATGCTTAATTCTCAGTCTATGAGAAGGCTTCTCAAAGGCATCATGTTGTTCTTGTGTATATGCAACTGCCAAGTTGTTTGGGTTCTAGGACACAGCAGCGATGAAGTCCAGGTCAGTCCTTTCCAATCAGGGCTCAGCCATCTCTTCCCCAGCCAAACGAACGCCCTCACGCTTTTGCTCCTCATGCAAATGCAGGTGATGCAGATGCAGCGCACGTAGTCCAAAAGGCGCTCTCTCTTTCTGCGTGTCTCGGTACTGATCCAGTGAACCTGTGTCATGCATACCTTACGTATTGGCTTCTGTTATACGCAAACCAGGATGTCTGAAGAGACTATCAGACAAGCAGTTCACCTGGCAATTTATATTCTGGAATCCAGTGTGATTTGGTGACCAATGAGTTTAAAAATGTTTTCCTTCTTAATGGGCCATTGCAGCTATTGCTGTTTTAATTCATTGCTGAAACAAGCATAAGAAAATGCATTAGTTCTGGAAACTGAGAGAGGGAGTGAAGATGCTGGTTGACTGATATTTTGATAACGTCTAGAATAACTGTTTTTGGAATACAACACAACAAGGTGGCAGAAGTTTTGCAGTTACAGATGCAGATTCCAGTGAAATCACCTCTATAATGGCCTCTCTCTCCTTTTTGCAATCATGATAAATTTGATTGTGCCACACTGCTCATAAACTAGACCAAACTCCATGGTTATTAACATTCCAGTCGGGATACATAGTGAGTGATGGTGTTGCTGAGAGGTATAATTTTGAAACAGAGTGAAATTGCTGGCTGTGTAACAAGTCTGTCTCTGTGTGTCCTTCACAATTATATGTGTAGGTGAGTGTACACATGCACTCCGAAGTGTGTGTGTGCATACAAAAACTCCAGGTACACATGTATGAAAATGAAAACGTCTAGTTCTGTTCAAAAGTTGACTCCAGTGTGAATTTTACCATCTGGCAGACAGACTGGTTCCTCAGCTTTTGAGGTTGACCTTTGCTCTGCAGTATAGCATGATGGAGCAGAGACTCTTAATCTGGATCTCCTGCCTCTCAGATCACTTCTCTCCTGGTCATAGTCACTATCTTGTACATGTGGTACAACAAATTGTTGTAGAAATTGGTGTATCTGTGCAAAAAAATTGTCTTTGAAAAAATGTTCCAACTCACTCTAAAAATTACCACTAACTTTTACAAAAAGCTGTCTTTAAAAAAGTAAGTGCTTTGTCCCATTTACAATGCTCCTTGTAAAAATGGGTTAGAAGAAATACGGCTCAGATTGACTATTTTACATTCTACCAAGAAGAAGAATGGGCACAAGGAAGTGTTTGTGACTCAGAGAATGTTTTGTTTGTCAGCATGATCTCAGTTTTTTGGTCCAAAACCTTCCCTGCTTGACGGAAATATGAGTGTGACCTGCTAGAGATTGTTCTGCCAGACAGGGGTGTTACAGTGGCTGTAAGGTCAATGAGAAAGGCAGGAAGAGATAGAAGAGGAGGAGCCAGTGAGATGTGGCTGGTAGGTCTTTTTATAGGAAAATGAAAAATGGGATTGTGATGATGAAATGATAAAAGACATTAGCAGCATTCAAGCATGTACAGTCAGTGTGGGGAGACAGTACGCCACCCAGGAAAATACAGCTCTCAAAGTGATAGAATAATCTGTGTTGGAAGTGACATCATCTTATCCAACCATCTGACGAAAGCAGGGCCAACTTCAAAGCGAGGTTCATCGGTCTTGCACTGGGGTGCCCAGACTGGGTGGAGTACTGCAGCTGTGGTTTCACAGGTCTCAAACAGGGGGAATGACCACTTCCCTTGATCTGCTGGATATACTCCAAATAATGCAGCCCAGCACCTTAATCTAGTTCCTGCAGCTCCCACTGTCTTCAAAGACCCAGGAGGACCTGGAGCAGTGACATAGCCTCTGGAAAAAGAGGATTGTTGTAACTCAGGTTCCACTTGTGATGAGAGTTTGCCTCCAATGGCAGGTGGCCTAAGCAAGACTACAGGCCAGAAAATTTCTTCATTAGGATCTACAAGTTACTTTCTTGCTCTAACTGGTGCCCCAAGCTTCTACTGACGCCATTTCTCTCACTTTTCTTCCCTTTCTTTTTTTGCCTTTTTCCTTCTCAAAAATGCTAGGGGGACTGTTGTGTTTACACTGCTTTGGTCTTTGCACCTTTTCATGTTGCACGTAGGGACATACTGACCAGCACACATTGTGGTTCCTTTCTAAAGCTCTGGCAACGCAAAGCAACCATAAGCCATCCTAACTCATAAGTTACGATAGGTTCATGACTGCTTTAGTCAATGCTGTGCTGCAGAGGACATAGAGGATTGCAGTGACTCCTGTTCTTAATCTTTCAGCGGCTGAGAGTTCACCCTGAGGCAGATGCTCAGAGATTCATTCTGATCTTTGTTTGCACCTCGGTAAGTCAGGAGTAACTTTGAGGCAGTAAATTCAATTATGTTGTGGGTGGGGGCGAGAGGCCAGAACAGACTACATTTGACCATTTTTTTTTCCTAGGCATTTAATTTTTTTTAATTATTTCATTTAGAAGGGGATTAGAATTCTTCTTTGAGCTGCTTTTCTACCCATCTTTATTATTTGCTTTTCATTTGTCTGCTGCCAATACACGCTGTTTTCTTTCTTAATCGCTTGCTAGCATGGTAATTTTTCTTAAAATTTATTCAGATCACAACAATTTTCTGGCAAAGAAAAGCATGAAATTCACTGCCCTTGAAATCTGCATCCGTATGGAGGAAAACATACCCTTTATTTTTCACTGTCAGAAAAGAATAGTAGCCATGGAGTAATACTTAGGTGTTGAACCTTGCAATATTCAAAAGTGGATCAAAATAATATATAAAGGATGCTGATTTTTCTCTTGCTTATGCAGCATGTATATTATTTAACTGACAGTGTTCAGATAATAATTTGCTATAAAAACCTGCATGTATTCCAGAATAATGTAGGAGGATGACGCTGAACAGACTGTCATTACTGTCCATATGGCTGTGGTCTCAGACTCCCTAACAGAGTCTTCTAGCCAGTTAGAAGGCTGGTGAAAAAGCTGGTTAGATTTCCAAGTCTGTCTCACTTTCTTTGCCCTGAATGCTAATCCTGATTTAAGGTGGAAAACAACTTCTTGAAATATTGCATAAATATAAATGCTTAGCACATGCTTTGTACTTCTGTTCTTCAAGCTGTTCTCTCATTTTCACATATTACACAGAGAGTGGCAGAAATTCAGAAATCATGTGGCCATCAGACTTGTGATGAGAATCTGTAGGTCCTGTGGATAATACAGCTATTATTTAACTTACCTACCTGGGAACAGCAGCACAGAGCTCAGAACTTGTTGATTTGCATGAACAAGACCTACAAGTTTTCTGTGCTGTCTCCTGACTTTGGGAACGTACACTTCATATAAGCTGGGGAACAATTGTTCCTGAACAGAAAACCGACTGGGAACTAAATCTGTTGCTTTCTATAAGTGAGCTTTCTGAAATGTTGAATCTTTCTCATCTTTTTTTAGTATTACAAAATTGGGTATGTTAGCATATTATTTATTAACAGAGTTATAATGTCAAGAAGAAATATTGCAGCCAATTTCCTCATTCATTAAGTGACAGAATTTGGGAAATTATCTTGTATGTTTTGTAACCAGTGGAATTTTTCAGTGCCTTCCCAAAAAGAAAATTGTCCCAATCACAGTTTTTATTTCTCTTTACCTAGCAAGGCTACTTCCATACAGTGACATCCTTATTTCTTTTTAACTCAGTTTTAACCTGTCATCAGCTTGCTTTATGGTAAAATTGTTACTGAGATGTTTTTCTTTCATGGAAATGATTCCCCATTCAAAAGAGGTTCCCTGGGAGATGTACCAGGATATACTGAGGCTGATGGGGTCTGGTGAATACTTGGGTGGAGGACAGAGGAAAGACAAGGCTATTATCAGAGATTTACTATTTCCCTTTTACCATAGTTGCTCACAGATTCCTTCTGTGTCCTTTGTTGGAATCCAGCATTATCAGAGTAGCCTTTTAGCTACTTCTGAAAACCAACAGCTTCCAAGTTCCTCTCCTTCACCTGAATATTAGGGATCTAGAGGAAAGTGCAATACGAGAGTTCATTGCTCTGCAGCTAGACTCCAGCAGCACTCTGTAGCTCCGTGAGCTGAAAGGTGTGCAAACTTGCCCTTGTATAGAATTAAAAATGTACATTATCCAGTTAAGCAAGATATGGGAACCTTATCATCCTCTGTTGGACAGCTATTGTTAAGTATATATTTTCCTCACTTTTTTCCCCTTTAAATATTTAACTAGATGATTGTCTCATTAGCATTAACCTGGCACAGGGCAGCTGTTCTCAGTGTATTGTCTCATTGCCTATATCTCTGAGGAAACTGGATGTTCTTAGAGAGTGTGTGTGTAATGTCTATGTCTTCTCTGCTAACTCCGTTATTTTGTTCCATCTCAGGTGAATCTCTGTTCTATTTCTAAATACATACCCTTTCTTGCCTTTGTAAGAACCTGGGCCTGGATTGCACCAGTGATTGAGGGGCTGGCAGTGCCAGCATTCTTTTGTTCTTCATGTCACAGGGACCCTGTAGACCCCAGGGTGACTGTACTGCTGTATTACATGTCTCTGCAGCCAAAAAATGTTGTGTTTCTACTGACACTACCAGTCCTCTGACTGTTTTCTTGTCACCTGTCACTGGTTGGTATCTATACTTCTGTAGTATCCTGCTATCACAGAGAAGATTTGGGCCTGTTTCTTGGTATGGTGTGGAGAGAGAGTCAGTCCTAGATGGCTTCTGTCTTGGCCACTTTTTACTTTGTGTCTGCATTTTAGCACATAGCATTAGGAAGAGCCCTCAAGCATGCCTGTTTGGCTCTTTCCCTTCTTTGCCATTACAACTGAGCACCTGATTGATGTAAGTTGCATGTTAGCAGATGGCAGATATTCTTTTCCTGTCAAATAGATAACCTGAAAAACTTGTCAGCTTTTATGAAAAAAGGGCTGGAAGCCCACTCCTTGGCCGTAATTTATCAAAGTATATCTCATTTCTGTTTACACCAGGTACTCACATGGACCCCAATCCTTAATGGTTGTGCCCTGCACATTCACTGTGTTGTTTCAGAGTAAATGACAAGACGACAGTTTCTTGGGCTGCCTTATTTTTCTTTGAAGAAAAGGATAATCACCATTTATCTAAAGAAAGTCTGTGAGCCAGTGGCGTGTCCACTGAATGTGTAAACAGCTGCCCAGATAGCCTGTTTCCTCCACTCTCTGATGTAAAGCAGTCTGAGTACGATAGCGGAAAAGAACTGAGAGGCATAAGAAAGGTCAATACAGATTTTGCTTTGCATGTGGTATTAGTTCTATTGTACTTGGATATTGCACGCTGGAAAAATGCTCACAAGATAAGTGGAAAAGTACTTGGTTTGTTATGATGTTTCAGACAGACAAGTCAATCCTGCTTTAGATAAGCAGCAAATCTAATTGGCTGCATTCACTGAAACTGGAGCTGTATCACAGAAATAGAATATGTACCCTTTGACTTTTTTCTTTTCTTTTTTCCTTTTTTTCTTTTCTTTTTTCTTTTCTTTTTCTTTTCTTTTTTCTTCTCTTCTCTTCTCTTCTTAAGATGCTTCAGTATTTCACTGACAGATGCATAGATTTCAATAACATTCTTTTGATTTTTGTCCATTTAAGATAAATGTGCCTGGAAAGTACTGTACATACAGCATTTTGCTTGAGGTATTTGTACAGGGAGCTCCATTAAATGTGTACAGCCAGAGGGTAAAATTAATCTGAAATTAATAATGTAGAGCATTGCAAGACTAGCAAGTTTGCTACAAAAGCGGGATCTAAAAATCTCACCAACTAAATTTTTAACATTGTACTCAGAAGGAGTGAGCACACATTATATATTCAAGAAATGTTTGCCAAGTCTGCTGCAAGAAGTGTAGACAGCTAAAAGATGTCAACAGGGAATATTGTCATAACACTAAGAATAATGTGTTATCTAGTGCTTAACACTGAATACCATGTAAACAATTAATCACAGAATAGAAACTACTGAAAACAAGCAGCAGCATGTGAGTTGCATTCACAGCCTTGCACTAATCAAGGAAGTTGTGTTTATTGCTTCCAATGGATAAATCTTTTAACCTTTTTTCATATGATATGTCAGCATCTTAAACACCTGCATCACTGTGTTGTCTGTGAGATCTTATTTCTGGAGGGAGAGGGGATACAAACGTTTATTTTTCTGCAGTGGGATGAACCTTGTAAAGAGACAAAGAGTAATAGGAAATATGATTGCTAAACCTTAGGGTGTAATGCTGTTGTTCATAATATATAGTCTCATATACACAGATGTATAAAATAGCCATAATGCAAAGGCAGCCATTTTGCTTGACAACTTTATCACCATCTTCTACGCACAGTCACTGAGTGACACGCACTGAAGTTTCAGGTATTTCATACAATGCCAAGTCATTATTGTTTTAGTTATGGTGCAAAAACTGGTATTAGGGGATTTCAGTTCAGCAGTGTTGTGAAAAGAGGAACTCTTCGTGCATGAAACAGGTTTCACAGTATGTCATCTTACAAACTTTGTGTATTTTACACCATACCTATACTTTGCAAGTTAGGGCAAAGTATTATTTCTTGATGGGAAAGGACAGTATGTGGGTACAGGAGGCTGGTCTTGAAGTGGAGAGAGAATCTGGCCCGAGATCTCGCAGGAGGTGGCCAGCCGGTGTCTCTGGGGCTAAAGGGCTCTGAGCATTACAGGTGAAGCCCCTCGCCCGGGCTCTGCTACGCACCATCAGCAGGGCTGTGTCCCACAGGGGCTGACAGGTCACTGGCACCTGGGTTGGTGAGAACCAGCGAGTTATTGGAGGCCAGAGCTTATCAGAACTGGGGTTACCGGTTATCACTCCTGGTTTTCACCCTATGCACAAGCTGTCAGCCTTCTAAGAAGTGGCTTCTTTCTCCTTCTATGGAAATGAAGTGTTTCTTAATTTAATGAGAGCAGGGCTCTCATTGCCATAAACGGATCAGAAGTAGCCTGTTTTGCTTGCAAAGGATCTTCCTCTAAGCTTCTGAGACGAAAGCAGGTCTCAGACTGAGAAGCAGGTCTCAATGTTCTCTGAAAGTCCCACCTGAAGAGACGATTATTTTAAGCTTTGTTACTGAAACTTTATCTTGCTACTGGTGTTAAATGGCTTAACGATAAGGTATTATCTTTTTGCTCTGGGCAAAAGTTGTTTCCATTTTGATAGATGTCTCACTTATCACAAAAGTTAGTGTGTAAACTAGTTGATCTCGTTCACATTTGGAACTCAAGAGGAAGTTGAACCTATCTTCATTTTGTCTAAAAAGTTCTCAAAGGCATGAAAGATTAATCTCTTATTAACATTTGCCTGCAGCTATTTCTAAAATGCATTAGTTGGTTTCTGGGAAATTAATTAATCCTAAAGGAATGATCAAGTGTTCTTAGCTTTGTGGGTTTTATACAGGACTAGGTCCTTACTGAAAGATACAGTATTTCAAAAGCAAAGCATTAAAGGGGTGAGTTCAGAGCAATGCAACTTGACCTTTTCAGCTTCCCAGCTCTGTAGAACTCCTATAAGACTCATTTTCTTAGGTCACAAAGTGACTATAACATCATAAAGAACAGCAGTAAATGTGCTAATATTTCTGGTATTTAAACTGGTTTCTCATATTAAAATGATCCACTTAGAAAGACACCGAAGTCTCTATAATAATTGAATATCAAGGGAGTCAGGCCAGTCTGCAGGACCCTTTTGTGCCTATTCTCCTTCTATCATCTCTAGTTAGGCATGTCTCTCTCTGATTTTCCTGCCAAAGACAAGGTGCTGTGTTTTTAATGCATTTCTATTGAGACCTCACCCTTCAGATCTCTTCAGAATTACAAACTACTGCTTTAGAGACACTGAAGTCTCTACCCCAATTTGTATTGTAAATTCCTTCTCATGGTGTTAAAGTCATTATAAATCACTGTCTGTAGTATTCCTATTATGTTTGATAGGACAACTTCACTAACGCTGCTGCTGCTCCAGAATAGGTATCATTAGCAAAGCCTGTGGGGAAAGCAGGGATGGAGCATTACTGGCTGTGCTGTGATGCCCTTTGTAGACACTAGACTCTCTCTGATAAGTGTGAATTAAAGACCTGTGATAATGGATTTGAGTGCTAACACTAAATGGACGAATGTCATCACTCCCTACACAGGGATGTGACATGAAGTATGAAACATAAGGGAGGAATGGAGGAAAGCGTGTGAAGAAAAACTGAGAACTTGCAAAACAGGTGAAAAAGATGGGATGCGCCACAATAGGATGCATGCAAACAAGTTTCAGTGCTTAAATAGGAATAATTAATTGAACAACTAACCATTATTGCAATGATCTGAAGATGTTAATGGCTCATACTCTGAATGTGAGTCAACAATGTTATGCTGTCGAGAAAAAGGCAAGCATCCCAGTGAGGATGCATAAGCAAGATGAGAGTCTGCAAAACGAGATAAGATAGCCTTCTGCTTTATTTCACACTGCTGAGGCCTCGACCAGTGCAAAGTGTCCAGGCATGCATATTAAGAAAGATGTGGCATAGTTTTCAGAGATCCTAGAAGACAGCAGCAAGAACAAGGGTATCAAAACATGACCTCGGAGGCCAGAGCTGAGAGAAGGAGAAAATGGAGGGGAGACATGAGATTCTTTTACAGCTATCTATGAGATAGCTGCAAAGAGAAAATGAATCCTTTCTGTCTCTGCTGCTGTTGGGATAAAACATAATAGGCTTAGCAGATGAGATATGGGATTAGAAGCAGGAAAACTTGCTAATGACTGGAGTGATTAAATGCTGGAACGGGATCATGGGATTTTGGGGATGTTACAGAGTTGCTGCTGGTGTCTTCTTCGAGCCAGTAGGACAGATCATCAGAAATTGCTTCAGGAGTAGCTGATCCTACCTTTTGGCAGGAGATATATGAGACGATCTCCTGAGGTCAATTACAGTAGTACTGTCAATAGTATTATAAACTACACAGGGATGAGAAGGATCGAATCTATCCTATCCAACTCTGTGTTAGCGGAAAAAGATGGCCACATGCGTGTATTTGGGGTTTCTCAATCATTAGAGCTGCACAAGGGCGGATTAGTTCAGCTTTCCCATTGATCGTTGCCTGCCTTGCTGCCTGGATGAGATCCCTTGGTCACCCACAGAAGGCTGGAGTAGGCTTTCTGTGCAGTCAGCCTCTGACCTGGGTTTTACATTAAAAAACATGGACTTTGCCTGGCATGCAGCTAATACTGAATAGCAAAGCAGGCTTTTCAACTTTCTCCCATATCTGCTAATTTATGCCCTGTGCTCTTCCAGAATCTGTGATGTGAAGCTAATTCCATGGTTTGGTATAGGCTCTGTAGCAGGAACAAACTTTTGTTCTGAGTTTGCACAGCACCTAGTACAATGGAGCTTCACAGTAACACAACAAAAAACAACAGTAATAACGGCGTGGAGGGAGTTGTTCCACCACTAAGGAGTTTTTTTTCTGTAGCTTCTTGTGGCTCCGTATATCTTGCATACAGTGACAGCACAGAGAAAGAGCAATCTCTAAGCAAGCCTATCAAACAGACAGCTTCTTACTCCTATTCACTGCAGGGCAGTCACATGCCAGATATTAAAAAGAGTGCTTTAAAAATACCAAATGAACAATAACATCTGTAAGGCACCAACAGCAAAGGCAGTAAACAAACAAAATGAAGTAGAACACTCCAAGGGTGGCAGTTCTTTAAAGCTTGTTCCCCTTAAGGTATAAATCATTTCTTAGATGATTGACACATAGGATTGAATTAATCTGGAAAGCTTACTTATTTGCATCCTTTGAAAACTGTTGACCATACATAAGCCTGGGGAGGTTACATAACTGTCACCCAGAGTTGTGCATTCAGGTATTTGTCAAAGAAGTTTAGCAAAATGATGTTTCTTAATGCTTCTGTAAGAAGTACTTCATAATTGTACAGGAAGATGATGAGCCTGTTATTCCTTATTCTTCTGTATATTTTGAGAACATAGATATTTACCTCAGAAGTCTAAATACAGCAACCTAAATACCCAAAAGAACAACAGTCACAATTAATTTTCACATAGTTCATTCATGCTTCCATTTCTAAACATTTTGATCTTCAAATTGATTCTTTGATCTTGAAGACAGAGTTTTCTTGTCCAAGGAAGTGCAGTCTACTGGTGCAAGTGTAAAAGGCTCAAGCTTAAAAGCATCACTGTCATTGCCATTTTTCTTTGTTTTGAGTTTTTGCCCCAGACACCCAGTTTCAGGTATAAGTTGCACAAAAAGGGGAATTAAATACCTGTGACTTTGTTCTTTTGCATATCCATTTGTGTGTGACTCTCACTGTATGGGCTGTTACAAACCACTACTTCCTGCCACTAGACTGGAATCCAGAAGTGGGAATCCTGCCCTAAATTCACATTAAAAGGTTTAGTATTTACACTAGGACTGTAATAAACATCTATCAATGAAGGAAATACAACTGGCATCTCCTGAGAACTCCTGACTCACTGGAGGAGGAACCCCTTTTATGGTAGTTTGAGAAATTAAAATTAAGACTTGCCATTCCATTAACTGTTAGCAAATGTGGCATCTATCCTCCTCCTATTGTCTGGCTTGAATCTGTGTCTGAGGCAGGGAGCAGAGAGTAGCAATTTTGTTAGGTGATTTGGGAGGTTCTGACCCAGCGATAGCTTCTACTGCCGTTGCTCTCCATACGCTCAGGCATCTGATGTGGAAAGTATTTACATAGTAAAGAGAACACATAAAAATAAGGACAGTAAATGTGGGTCCTCTGGCACCATAACATCACTTAAACACTACGGCTTTTATTCCGTGGATGAAACTCAATACACAGCCAACAGCAGCAAAAGACTGGGGTGCGGGGTGCCTCTGTGCGTGCAGGAGTCACGCAGTTGTTCAGAAACAAAGGCTGATTGGTTTGTTTTGCTCTTCTTCCAGTAGCTGTGATGGATAAGCCTGCAATTTCCACATTCAATACCGTTTCTTTATATTGTTTTTTTCATGTGCTCAGCAGGGGTGTGGAGAGAACAGGTGTGTACTTGATAGACTACTGGTATTTAAGTGGTGATCTGGGAAGTGTTAGGTTTATGTTTTCTCCTTTTTCTTATGAGCAGTCTTGACTTTTTTCCCCTCTCTCTACTGCCTTTTATTTCATTTTTAATACTAGCTTGCTTCAATTTCTTCATGCATCTGTTTCTTAATTTCAGTTCATTTTAACTTGTTCCCCTGATGTAGGTTACTCATCTATGTATACATTGGCATTTAAGACTGAATTTTTTTAATGAGCATTTGGCCTCTCTTTTATAGAACATCAGGACACCTGTGTCCATGTAGCCCATGTCTGCTTAGTCTCCACCTCAGTGACGTGGAGAGTGCAGGCCTTAAGAGAGGAAGACCATATCCAACAAGTCTAGGTTTCAGAAATCTGTCACCCCTTCCCCTGCTCCCTCTGGAATGTCATGATTTTTTTGGCTGTTAAAATTACTCAACTCAGCAATAACTCTTTAATAGGAAAAAAAAAAAAAAACCCAAACAAAAAAAAAAACCCACCAGATTGACAGATCATACTTGCTTTAGCCATGTATTCTTCTTCACAAGGTATGCTGTGTTCTTCTAAGAAGATGGGGTGAGGTGCGACTCACAGGGCAGTGGAGATCATGAGATAGCAGACAGCCACTGAGCGTGGTTGGGGGAGGAGGCTTGTGGATCAGCAATGTTTGGCAAGTGAGTTACAGCAGGGAGCCAAGAGCCTGTATCTCCCACATTAAGACTGCAGGACTGCCAGGAAAGGCACTGAGGGCCTAGGCAGATCTCCTTGTGACTGAAGAGGCCTGGTGACAGAGGGTGCTGCTACTCAGCTACCAAATTGATTAAAAGCAAACACACACAAAGGAGCTCTGTGTAAATCCTTCATTTTGTGTTCTTTCTAGTTACCTTGCGCTTTCTCCATTTTAAAAGAAACATTCCAGGTTTTATTCAGACAAAATCAGGCTTCTTTGCATTTAAAAGTCTTTCAGTCTTTTTGGGAGAGTATCTTCTGGAGGTGGACTAGATGGATCTACCTTAGAGCACTGGCCAGCTTTCTCTCTCTCCCTCTGTCGACTCTCATACTAATTACGGTACTCTACTTCCACACAAGCAGGTGTTTGTTCAGATGTGCCACATGGATGTGTGTGGTTTTCCCGCCCAGATAAATTACTGTCTCTGGGAATTTACCATCATGTTAGCAGTCTGTAGGCCATCTTCTGTCTCCTCTTGTCTGGAAGCTCTATACATGATGAGCTTTTGGGTTTTGATTTGGGTCTTTGTAGTCCTTAATCTCTTGATCTCTTGATCAAACCCTCCTAAGTGACATGCATTCTAATTGCTTCCAGATATACCATAGTTTTTTAAAAAATCCCATACTGTTCACATATGTTGTGTCTTACATGTAAAAATATATAGCAGAACTCCTTCATCACTGCAAACACTGTGGGCAGTTTAGAGCATAACAAAGTGTTACAGATGCTTCCCCTCAGCCAACAGATGGGTTATGTGTTTTGCATCAATAGAAAGTCCAAAATCCAGGATTACACTAAGTAACAAGTTGATAATATTTATCAGAGTTGATTTCACTGGTTTAGGTGGTTTGCTGAATCCAGGCCCAAAGGAAATTAAATACTCATAACACTGAAGTGTGGCTGAAGCTTAAGAATTTATGTAAGTAAATCTGCATGTTGTTTTGGGCATTGCTTGTTTTATTTTCAGGACTTGTTTACACGTAGAAGATAAATGATGGATTAATTTCCCGATAGGAAAAAAAATATTGTTTCAAGTAAGCAAAAAAAGACAAGAAACATAACTTCAAAATAGCTCTTTAAGTTTTGGCTAAACAGTTTAACATTTCTTGAATCTTAACAATTTTACATTGTAGAAGCGCAGTTCCTGAAGAGGAAACACAGGCAATTTGGTAAATCTGTTGTCTTCAACAGGTAAAGCAGGTGTCCAATAGTGTCAATGCTTTAAATGTAAAAGTTACATACAGGCTTTTCCTAATTATTTTAATGCTTTGCCTGTAAAAAGCATCAGCGCAGAAGAACACATTTTTATTGCGATATAGTCAAAAAACTGAACCCCCCACCCCCCGAGACTCCCTTGTCTCTGACACGCAAAGGCAATTACCCTGAGGAAGAGGTAAGAAGTTATCTAGGCCTAATATGTCTGTCAGAGTTCAAGCAGTGTCTGGCCAATGCTTTTAGTCATATGATTTAGTTTTAGGTAGTCCTGCAAGGAGCAGGTAGTTGGACTCGACAGTCCGTATGGGTCCCTTCCAACCTGAAGATATTCTATGACTCTGTGAAAACACAGTTTGTGTGACTAAGGCAATGTTTTAATGTTCTTATGTTTAATTGTGGCCTCAAATAATGGATTTCTTTGTGCATAAAGACCATTCTAAAACTTTCATTTTCAAAACTTTGTAGTTACATCAAAACACAGAAAAATGTTTATTTGAAATTAATATATTTTCTCACTATCTTGTGTCTACTCAGGTATAATTAAAGCACAAATGAAATAAGTTTTAAGTGCAAGGAGTAATTTTAATAGCAGTTGAATTTAAAAAGTAGTGGAAAGAAACTAAGCCGTATGTCAAATCTCTTCAAATCTTAAGTTAATAATATTGAAAATCCTGTAGGTCACGTTTACTTTTATAAAATGACCATGCCAAAACATCAGTAGGCAAAATATAATATGCATAATTGAAGCAAATTAAATGATATGAAGAATGCCTTGAACAAGTAGCTATGAGGGACATGTACTTATACATAACCATTAGTGTAACTCCATAAGTCTACTTAATTAGACTTAATTACAGTACTGCAGAAGTCAACACAGAAGCTGTGAGATGCGAAGAGAGACATTTTACATATTGCTGTAGGGATCATTGTATTTATGCAAGACATTGACGTGGCTTTAAAGGGCTAATTGAAACAATTGGTTTTGACTACACTAGCGATATGGAAACAGAGCAACTAAAACAATGGCAAGTGCCGTAGGACTGCTTAGGAATCAGAGCTGTCATCTGTTCTGATTTGCACATGTCATATCAAAAGCATTCTAAAGCCCTGCTCAGAACTTTTTATTCAAAGAAACGCACATACACCCAACCCCAAATCTCATCAGAATATCTTAATTTCACCACAAATAAAACATTGCACAATCCTGTCAACATGCCTAGAAAAAAGCAATGATAAACTATTGCTACTCTGAGTCACCTAGCTGGGAAAGGGCTAGAGCTTGACATGGATATCGCTTACACTGACATAAATCTGAAGAGATTTTGTGACAGTTAGTGGTGTTACTCCAGTGAAGAGCTGGTCTGATACCATAATTAGGTCTACAGTTTATCAAAACCACTAAAGGCAGGGTAGGATTGTGAATACTGGAGAGAAAAAAACATTTTGTAGAGTGTGAAACATAAAAAGTTCTCTCCATGCTGTATTTTTCCAAACTCAGTAATTGCTAAATACAATCCTTTTCTAAAGACAATAGCAAGGCTTCCAACATTCTCCCACAGGATTGCTCTATCCAAGTTAGGACGTTACAGTCTGAGTGGGTGGACAACTCATTGGATGGTCAGGCTCAGAAGGTAGTGCTTAATGGGATGTACTCTACTCAGAGGCCCATGACAAGTGTACCACAGGGGTACCTGCTGAACCTATTCTTTTCAGCATCTTTGTCAATGACCTGGAGGAGGTGATGAAGTGCAGGCTCATCAAGTTTACAAATAAGACGCACAAGGGCACACAAGAGAACAAGAACAAATGCAAAGTCCTGCAGCTGGGAAGGAAGAACCTAGAGCAATGATGCAGGCTGGGGGCTGCCTGGCTGGGGAGCAGCTCTGCTGAAAGAGACCTGGGAACCTTGGCAGACAGCAAGCTGGGCATGACCTGCAGTGTGCCCTGGCAGCAAAGGCAGCTGACAGCATCCTTGGCTGTAGAAACCACGGCAGAGCCAGATTGAAGGAAGTGCTTGGTACTTGTGAGACCGCATCTGGATGCTCTGTCCAGTTTCGGGCCCATCAATACAGGAAAGATGCTGATAAACCAAAGCAAGTTCAGCAGGGGGCCACCAAGACGGTTGGGGGCTGGAGAATTTGTCCTGTAAGGAGAGGCTAAGGAGATGGGGCTTGTTCTGCCTATAGTTAGGAAGGTTTTGGAGGCACCTAACAGCAGTCCACAGGAACCCAGGACGAGGTTATGAAGAAGACGGAGCCTCTTCAGTGGTGCATAGTGGGAGAACAAGAGGCAGCGGGCATAAATTGGAACAAGAGACATTCAGCCTGGCTAAAAGGAAAACCTCTTTCCCCAGAAGGACAGTCCAGTAGTGAAGCAGGTTGCCCAGAGTTGTGCAGTCTCCATCCTTTAACGTTTCCATGATGCAACTAGATAAAAGCCCTGAGTAACCTGGTCTGATCCTTCTTTGAGCAGAAGGTTGGACTATGGCCCTTCTGGGGTTCCTTCCAAATGGAGTTATTTTGTGGTTCTGTGATTTCATGATAATTTTTAGAACTAGGTTTTCAGAGTGTGTCCATAGTCCTCACTTTCAGGAGTTTGTTCAGGGAATTAATGCAGAGGATAACAGTGGAGCAGATCAAGATTTTCAACAAAATTTTTCACAATAACTTTTCTCAGAAGCACCCAGCATTTCTGGAACACCTTTTTTTTAAAAAAAAAAAAAGCCAGAGTTTGGGGAGGCACAAGATGGAGATAATGACCCAGGAGAGTCATGCAGAGATGCAGAAGGAAACAGTGCTGCCTCCAAACTGTAAAAACATTCTCCTTTCCTCTCCTGTTTGCATTGCTCCTCACAGCCCCAGACATGAACCTTCTCCATGGGAAGAGTGATGAGGTATGATGGATCTGGGGAAAGGAGAGGATTAGGGGGATCCTGATTTACTAAGACAAAGCATACCTTACACATCCAATACTGCTTACTACTAATTAATGCAGTAAGCAGGGGATAAAAGACATAAATTTCACTGGAACTGCTGTTTGGAGGAAGGATGACATCTAATCCAAAAAAAAGGATAAAGAGCTTTTCTGTGCTGAAAGCTTTAAGTGAATCATTTTAGAAGAAACTTTAACTCAAAGTAACCATAAATTTAAGACCTTGGGCCAGCTCCTCAGGTGGTGTTAAGTAGCGTGGATCCACTGACTTCTGTGGTGTAAACCTGATTCATGCGGATGGAGCATGAAGACCTAAACCCCCTTCTAGGCAGAAGGAGCAGGCAAATGTTCCTATACATGAAAAAAAGCTTAGAAAGATCCTGTCTGAGAGTAGAATATTACCAAAGACCCTTCTCACAAAAAAAGGCAGTACATTAAGAAGTCACTTTCAGGGCTGAGGAAAAGAAAAAGGTTTGGTTTTTTTTTTCCCTCAGATCAGAGAGAAACGTATCAATGAGACAAAGAGACCATCTGGCTCCTGGACTCCCAAAATATGAGAGCTCTTGAGGCTGAAATTTCTTCTTTAGGAAAGAGTGTTCAGCCTGCTTGTCACTCAGTCATAGAAAAATATGTTAAAAAATAAAATTTATTAGGGCAGAAGAAGAAGAGGGAATTGTGAAGTCCAGAGAGATGAAATAAACTCACTTTGGACAAATTAGATAAAGATGAAGAAGATGAAGAGCATATTTCAGGGCAAAAACAACTGTCAGCAATTACTACTACATGGAACTGAAAATTGGCATTAAAGTAGATACCTGTTCTTATGTAGAGCGGGGGAAAAAAATTCAGAATCTTTTTTCATAGGAATTTTGACTTATCAGCCCAAAGGAGTATTAGTGATTTGGAAGGAAACCATTCTGGGAGAGCACTAGGAATGTGCTGTTTTATCTAAAAGCTAAGATCAAGTTTTCTTAATCTAGAAAGAATCAGCAAACAGACAAAGAAGAAAATAAAGCCCATTGTCTTGGACAACCGCATCTGAAATGTTTTAAAACACATTTTAAACCAATGTTCTCCACTGCCTGCTATAAATCCTCTGTCTGGGTGGACTGGAAAGTCTTCCTGTGATTGCTAGACTGGAAAATAACATGAATAATGCCAAGGCATTAAATGATGTTAAGTTTTAATCGTAAAACAATATCAGCGCTCTAATAAATTTTAGGAGGATGGTATTAGATTTCTATATCTCATTTCATTGTACTAATATAAGAAATGATGTTATTTAATGATAACTTTATGAAGAGCATAAATTCAGCTATGTAAATCCTGTATTGCTAGTATTGAATTAGTGTATATCACAACATCAGATAGATGTCCTTTCTACAGTCAATGCCCAGTTTTGGGGGACAGCTTCTCCTGTGCATAGTGAGAGAGAGTTCATGCCCTAAAGAATTTTGTGTAAGAGAGTAAAGCTGACAGGGGTGGTGAAGTATACTGCTAAAAAATTTTAGCGTCAAATACAATTTCTACATGCGCGTACATGTGCACACTGTGTACTAATATCCTGGGGTTTCTGACCAGAGAATTTTAAATGCCCCTGATTTTTGGCAGTACTTGTCATGTTCCCAAGGTTGAATGCTTAATCTTTCCAGGTATTTTTAAGACCTTCTGAGCATTAATTCATGTTGTTATTCTGCCAGAAGAATCTTTGCAAAATGTGCATGGTGCTTGCAGATTTTTTAAAAAGTTTTCCAACAATTATTTACGCAACAAAGCCCAAGTTTCATAGGCTCCTTAATTAGATCTCGTACATATGTTTGCAATTTGGGAGGCTGCAAATGGCTAGTGGGAAGTCCTGGCTCCTATTTGTTTCTTCCTGGCTCACTCAGGAATAAGTTCCATGAATTTTAGGAAACTTAGAAAAGCAATTAATGTGGTCTGGTTTATTTATTATACTTGTCAGGCATTTATGCAATGTGAAATCAGATCAGTGTGGCATATGTCAGATCTGGTTTGCACGCTCTAGTTACGAATTTATTTGCTCCACGCATATAACCAAAGCATACAGAATGCACTGTACTGTAGGGGAAGGCAAAACTAAGGAGTCTTGATTTTGTCTGTGGCCCTATAAAAAAAGCATTCCCGAGCTGCATCTCTGCAAGTAAAATCGTATTTCAAGTTAAGGTATGCATCCAGCTTTTTATGGTAACTTTAAATTTTGCACCTCCACTCTGGTCATTGCACTCATCCGCAGAGGCTTACCCAGTGGTACTCAGTATATCAGACTCTGCTCATCAGAACCTACTGGAACTGGGAACCTGCTCTCTTACAGGGCTGCTTCAGCCCCAGTGAAGGTTTTGTTGGAGGTGCTCGAGCCTTTCCCATCGTTCAGAGTGAAGTAATGTACAGATATATGGAACAACAGCAAACTGGGGCTCTTTTTCAATCTTTCTTGATGCTGACCAGAGAAAGTGGTTTTGTAAAATGTTAAAAGTCAAGCTCTTCTATTTTAAAGGGAATAATTTATGTATGCATTTGTGATTGTGTTTCAGAAAGCTGAGATTTATTTCTCCAAATACAGCTTAATAGGAACCCATGAATAGAGATTTTCATCAGAATGTTGTCTATACAGACTCAACCCATTTAGCTATAAATCTCTCCTCCAAAAATATGTAATTGGTCTTTTATACTGAAGATAAAAGATGTTATTTGCTCACAGTTACACTAAAGATCATCAGGAACTGATGCCATAGGTGCTCAATTACGGTGTAAACGTAAAGTGTCAGTTGTAAACTTCAGAAACTAGTCTTTTATGGGACACATCAAGATTTCAAGGTTTTAAAACAATGCTTTAGAGTATGGGTCACTGAGCTTATCCTGAAGCCTCATCCTACTTAGTAAACGAAGATATTTAAAAACCTGACTGGCCATGGCCCTGAGCAACCCGCTCAAAGTGACCCTGCTTTGAGCAGGGGGGCTGGATTTGCCAATCTCCTGAGGTGCCTTCCAATGTCAACTATTCTTTGATTCTCCACATTCTTGAAACTCGTCCGTCTGATGCTATTCTCTCCTTTTAAGGAAGCTCTTGTGGCAATTTATTGTATAAATTTGAATTACAGGAAAGGCTCTACTTAACCTATTTTCAGCAAATGATTCGAACTGAATTTTAAGCTTGTCTTTGAGGACATGCTATAGCTACCTGTGGAGTGTTTTTGTTAATTAAAGCAAATAATCTTTCGTGAAGGTTCTTGAACTGCAGTCATCTTAAAAGGAATATTACATATGCAATAGCATCCCAGTGTTCTTGCCAAAGCTAGACAGCAATTTCTCTTGCTGATGGAGCACTCCATCATGAGAACAAGGAGACAAATTCTGCACTGTTTTGCACCTGGCAGAACTCCACTGACTTCATTAGGTGGATTTACCCTGAGTGTTGTACATTTTTGAATGTTATAGGAATATGACATAAAAATGCATCTAGATTTGAAAAATTAAAATATAAAAAGCTACTAGCTCTGGCCCCCTAAAAGCAAAGAGATAAGGCTGGGGATGTATGTTCCACATGTAGGAGGCTGGATTTACTAAATTAACCCCAAGATTGGATTAGGATAGTAAGAATTTCAGAACTGTTTTGGACTGACAATTGTTTTGAAATTACTTGCAAGAAGGAATTTTTTAATGGCATTTTGAGCAAGTATAGTATTCCTCCTATCAAAACGGAAACTAATTTATTGTAGTTTTGTTCAACTTCCCAACAGAGACAAAAAATAAACCTGATAAAAGCCAGGACAGAAAGTCTAAACTACTTCCGTGACCTTTCCAGAATGGACTCTGGACTGGCAAAATCTATATTGCCTCAGTGCCACGTGTACGCTAGCGAGCATTCCACTTGACAGGTTGTCAGCATCTTCAGCAGGACAATGTTCTTTTGAAAATTCTAGCACTTGTCTGCTGGGTGCTGATGCCAGCAGTCAGTCCTGGGGATTAGCTGAAGTGCTTGGTTTTTTGTGATGTCAGTTGCAATGTGATATATGCCTGTAGGTCCACAAACTAATGATGCTCAAATGTCCTTCCTCCCACTTTGATCCAGAGAAGAGAGACAAAGAATGGAAATGAAAAGAGGGAAGAACAGACAGAGAGGAAAAAATAGCAGGTGCAGAAAAGAAAGTAGGGAAAAAAGGTCAAATGGTCATCCAAAGAGTGAAACAGAAAGATATAAAGAGCCTGAGGAGAAGGGCCCTGCAAAGAAATTTTTCTTTGGGATATTTTTACAGGTTTATTGTTAGTCTGGTTTTCCTGTGGAGAAGCAGCATATCTCTTCACACTGTGTGTATGCATCCCCTCTCCCCATACAAATTTTTGAACTCCTTGACCAGTTTAAATCAAATTTTGTAGAATCATGATCCCTATAGGTTTCATCAGCATGAATGACAGCACAGGAGAGGAGGAAAATCTCTTCCTCTTTGGGAGCAGAGGGGAAGATGTAGCACAAACATATGCTATGTTACTTGGGGAATCCACACTGGAAAGAAAGGTGATGAGTACCTAAATCTTGGAAAAGCTTCAGGAAGAGCTTATACACCGGCCTACCAACTGTGAAACGCAAGTAAATAGGAATCAAGGTTTTGTTAGTTCTGAAACTTCTGGATTTCCCTAGGTCTCTCCTTTTAGAGAAAAATCGACTAGAGAATAAGAAAGATTCTAAGAACTAGTTCACTAGCTAAAAGTTATTTTTGATTAACTTTAGCTTTGTTAAATTTAGAATTGGGCTTCCAAACGGCTCACTGATGGGGTGAAAACAAGAGCTGTGATAAATAGAAAGCTGGAGAACTGGGGCTTCCCTCTGAGAAAATTGAGCAAAATTTCAGGACTAGTTGTGTAAGTAAACACTGCCATTCCTCATCAGGAAGTAGGTCTGGTATAAGATAACGGTAAAAGAAGTCAGTCAAAGTCAATGCATTAAAGGAGAATGACACCTATAGGAAAAGGGAGTAAGCCCAGTGATCACCCAGCCTCGAACCTGGATCTCTCTCAGTCACAGTGACAGCTGCCATCTTCAGTCGTTTAAACCACGGATGCTTTTCGCAATCCACAGCTGATCTGTGACGACACGGCCAGCTCCAACAGCAGTGCTGGTCAGCGTACAGAACCTACAAAGCACGTAATCCAACACGTATCAAATAGAGGGAGCAAATAATAATAGCTTCACAGATACTGGTGCTGTGCTTTGTTTTTTCCCTAACGTCTGCTACAGGGAGGATTCACGCGGTGTACTTCAGGCAGGTAACTTAGTTGAGACTCACATCTCAGAAAGTGAGATGCTTTGGCTGTGCACGTCATCAGTAAAAAGCTATAGGTGTCTTCCCAAGGTCATTCAAGACTTTAAATATCTGTAGCAGAACTTGTAAATGCCCTTCTCTGCTGCCCAATTTAATAAGAAAAAAAACTCTCTTACTGATAGTTATTGACAAGTTTCGCTAGCTCAGTAAGCCATAGCTGAAAGAAGATGCCTCAGGGTGGAAAACAGCTTCAGAAAATGAATCTTTTTAAACAAATATAGAAAGATAAATTGAAGAAAATTCTAAGGAAATAAAAGAGAAAGGAAAACTCAAAAATAAGACTCTTTAACCAGTCTGTTCTGAGAGATAAATGTGCACCTTTCAGGGTGTGGGGTGTATGCATATGGAAAAAGTGCAACTTTGTTGGAGACCAAAATTTTGCTGGCTTATTCACCTTACAGCAAGGAATTTTTCAACTCGCAGTTGCAGTTTCTGCTGGAAAACCTGATGCTTTGAAGTGAAGCTTTGAAATATTCCATGTTTTAACACCCAAGACATGTTGTGAATGTAGCCCCTATTCTCTAGTTGAACAGAACTGCTTTTGTGGAAATAGCATGTTCCTTCCCTAGCCAAATAACTTGAAATTATTTTCAACTTTTAAGTCATGCAGACTGTGAGCCTTACAGGAATGACTGATTAACATCAGCTCCCACTATTTTCTATAAATATTTTTTTCCATTTAACATAATTTTGATTACCATATTTCTTCTAGTGTCAAAGCTCATATAATCATGTGTTCCTTATCTTACATTTGATTGAAAGTAAGTGCAGAGAGCCAACATCCAGACTAAATACAATTTCTTATATATTTTTTACAGGGTACAATTGTCCTCAACTTGTTTATATTGGCATAGCCACACTGACCACAGTGGAACTGAGTATATGCAGCCAAAGCGAAAATCTAGTCCACGAAGTCCCCTCTTTCTCTCTCTGTGTGGCTATGCAAACTATTTCTGTCTACAACTATCCAGCATGCTCATTTTTCTTATGTGCAATTCAAAAGGCTTTATCACTTTGTTCTCAAGGACCCCATCTTAAGAGTTTTAATATCAAACAGACTTTTAAAATAATACTTTCAACGCTAAAACCTTTCACCTTATTAGATAAAGATAAGGAATAACTACCACTATCCAGCAGCCCCCTTTGTTCCTGTAACAAACATATTCCACTTTCCTAGGCTATTTGAACCACTTGACAATGTGCATATAACCACTGTGGATGGCCACCATAATTTTATGGACTATGTTGTGTGGAAAATACATTCTTGATCATGTGATGGCAAACATGACTCCTGTGCAATTTACAGTATATAACACAGCTATTTAAAGTATAAAACCAGTGAGAAATATTTTATATTTTATATTTTTAT
>VZTL01054492.1:581-32261 GCA_013400535.1 Scopus umbretta
AATTGTCCAGCCGTAAATGCATATCAGTAAAGCAGAGAAGGCTCAAATGTAGGAAACAGAGCAGAGCCTGAATAAAATCTTTGCGCAAAACCAGCAAGGCACTGAGACCTGAATTTCTCGGCTATATAAGCCAGGATGTCTATGCAATCAGGCCTCAGCTGGACACAGAATAAGACAGAGATGAGGAGAAGGGACGTTATGAATTTTTATCCTTCTGATTTTTTTCTGAGAGGTGTGTGTTGTGCATAGACTAGCAGGTAGTGTCTCAGGCTGCCTGCACTTTCTTTCTCTGTAGATAGTACCAGGGATCCATGGAAGCTATCACCACCAACAACAATGGGTTTTGATTTCATACTTTCTCTGCAATTAAGACATATTTTATAAGCAGCTTTTTGTTTTGTGGGATCATCAGGTCAGCTTGGAGCTTAGCTCATGAGACAGATACAGCAGCTTACTGAGCATGTTTTCATTTTTCCATTCAGCAAGAAAAGGTTCATACTTCTGATAAGGGTTCCTCCTACATAGAGCACTTACACACAATCCAGTTAAACAAAGTGGAAACAAAGAACATAGGGTCAGATAGGGGTTTTTTTAATGTTGTCCAATGATTTTTCTATATAAAAGCATGCAGTTACATGTAGGAGCAAGGATGGTATGCAGATTTCCTTCTGCCAGGTGACTGTACAAACTGCTAGATGATACAGTCATATTTCCTCTTGGTCCCTCTTTGATCTATTGAATTTTGAAGGTTTTTCTGTGCAGTGGAACAGCTTCAGTCAGAGAGACAACAGAGTCTTTCTGCCCCCTCACGTCCTGCTCCAGCTCCTGAACCAGCATCATAATGGCTGGGCCTCTCACATGGGGGAGAGGTGAGAAATTTGGGGTTGAACCATCTCCAGCATGGCAGGAAGCTGAAATGGNCCATCGCCAGCATGGCAGGAAGCTGAAATGGAGTCTCTAAGATCCAGCTTTCACCATAAAAAAAAAAACCACAAACACCAAAACATAATATCAGGCAGCTGTGGAGTTTAGATTCCTCCATATGTAAGTGAGAGCTGAAAAAATTATTTCAAAATTACCATTTTCAGCATATGCACTTTAGTTTTGCCTATTTTAGGCATCTGTATCACTTTTGCAGGAGATCCTTATACTGTGTCCTGGAAAGCAGTTCCATTAATTCCTGAGCAGAAAAGCTACAAATGCTACATTCCCCTCTATCAACAGAGAAGTGGCTGTTTCTCAGGCTGCCTGGATATTATCAGTGACCAAATTTCTCAGCTGAGAGTGTTTCTGTTATTCAGAAACAGGATGTCTTGTGGTCTAGTGCCTGTGAGGGCAATTTTGTCCAGCATAAAGTAGTTCTTTGGAGCTAACCTGTGCCACTGTGCCCAGCAATTATTAAGGTATTTTTCCCTTGCACACTGTCTTGAAGCTGGGCCTGAATGCTCCTGAGTCACAGTATGGAGCTCCAAACCTCTGAATCTTCATTAAAATACTGCCTTCTGTTTCACACAAAGAATATTTGGCTATTGAATGGGCAGTCTATGCCCTCCACAGACACCTGCCTGGGTCGTCCCACCCGTGGTCATTGAGCCACTAAGAGTCCTGTTAGTGAACTGCAGCTCAAAAACCACCAACTAAAACCTCTGTGTGCCATGCTGGTGTTTGGGTCTCAAAGTATTTGCCTTTCAGGTGTAAAGCAGGTAGGTGCAGAGCAGCCTGAGGCAGAGGGGTTTTCTCCCACAGCATCCCTGTACTAGGAGGAGGATGTACCATCTTTGTCCTAGATCATTTTCCTAGTTGGAAAATTATTATCTCGCTTCCCTAAAAGACGTGGTTCTTTTTTATTTTACCGTTAGAGCAAGGCCTGCGGATGTGACACAAAGCTTGATTCATCTCTAACAAAAGGAACAAAGAACCAGATGTGGATGGAAAAGGTAGAATAGTCTTTGGCCAGGAACCTCAGCTGAGGAAGGCCTATGGAGGGCTCCATTTCACACCACTCCTAAGGGGAAAGAACACTTCTTCTTTAGCTGAAGAAATAATGACCACTGTCTGAAAAACCATACATTTTATTTTCCCTGGGTAACTCATAGACGTTTTACGATGGCAATAAAGTTTTAATTTAAAGCATCAATGATGCAATCTTTCAAGAGGTAATGCTTGGTTTAGTCTCTGGCAGCTCTTTGGTCCAAACCTCTTGGTCTTCACTTTTCATGGGCCATTAATGAAGAGATGAACTGCAGAAGAGAAAGTTGATCCATTAAATCCATGCCATTAGTTCTTTTGTCCTCTTTATCAATTGTGTCCCAATCCAGGTAGTGACTGGAATTTTCCATAAACACCTATTGCTTGTTCCATTTTACTTTCCTCTTTGGGCAGTTGTTATTTTAGTCTAAGCATAACTTTTGCCCACACGATCTCTCGCATGGAGAGGAAACTTGCTATGAATACTGATATTTTATTGACTCATTTTATTTCTCAAAAAATGCTATGACTTTGCATAACTCTTGATCTGGAATGTATTGTTTTGTTGCCTAAAGAAACATTAATCATAAATTCAAGAAAGACAGGGGAACAGAAATAACAAAGATGAAACTGGAACAAGAAATGCATAAAACATTGGAAAGATGTAAATAAATTCACCAAACATGCCTGTTAAATCCTAAGAATATCAATGATTTTATAGAAATAATTGCTTACATCCTAAAGCAAAATGTTTCTGATCATGACTGTTGTATTCTGTTTTGATAGCCCAAGATATTCCACTGTCTGTAGCATCTGACGCATTGAGGTAATTTTCCTTTCAAAGTAAAAGAAATATCAGATACATAAATAGAACTAACAATAAAGGCTTTTTTTCTACCCAAAAAAAAAAAAAAACAAACAGTTAGAACAATTTTGTGTAACTTATTTTAAAGAAAGATAATGAAACCAGATTTTCTTTTATTCTGAAAGAAAAAAATGCTACGAACATTTTTAGCATAAATAGATATTCATTTTAAAATCTCTTTACTTGGCAAGCTATTTTCTTTGAAATATGAACTCAGAAAATTCTAAACCATTTCAGTATCTGAGATCTTAAAAGGCAATAACTTTTGCTTGGTGGCAATTTGTGATAGCCATTTTGCTATGTATGATACTGTGTTTCTTACGCTTGCTTATCACCTTAGAATTTGAAAGTTATTTCACAATATTAAGGAAAGACAAAAATTGTATTCCAAATACAACAGGGGACAGTAAAACAGACAGGCATGGTCAAGCTAAAGCTTCAAAACATCTACTCTATTTTGGATGCTCAGTTTGAATTCTTCCAAGCTAAGCACAGAAGAGACAGAGGATCTGAAATTAATGGGCCTGTGTTAATGACTTAATCAAGGACACTCTGAGGAGAAAACTGCAGAAACATACACAAATTCACTCGATGCAGTACCGTTCCCTATCTGAGGCTGCCTTCCCTCTCCCATCACAGTGTGGTGGGAGGGTTAGTCAAAACGGGCACTCCTCCTTCTTCACCACCCTGATGGAGGGTAATTTATGCATAGCAATGGCAGGAGGAACCAACAGCTGTTATAAGGGACTGGTCTAAATGTCTCCAATCTTGTAAAAACTGGCCAGTAGAGGAATCTCTGTTTAACCACGTGGAGGTATGATTTGTGTTGAAATATCACTCAGAGGTTGTAACCAGGAACATGGTCCTTCTGGTGATGGTCCCCTTCCTTTCATTCTGGGGCAGGAAGTCCTGGGCATAGGGCTGGGAGAAGCAGGACAGAATAGCTTGCAGACCTGTGGTGTCTGGCCACAACGGCATCCCGTTATGTGGCCAGAGTCACTAGGGATGTGTGTAAGGCAGGGAAGGAAGAGCTGTGCCCATTTGCTCTTCTGGTGCCTCTTCTGTATTTACACATAGGCAGGAGTACATATTAGGTCCTTAAGACCATCAGGTTTGTCACTTGAATCTAGTGGGTCTAGCACTGTTACCCACCAAAAAAAATGTTTCCAATGTTAAGAAAAAGAAAAAGAAAAGGATTACAAAAGCAATAAAAATTCTGTACAAAGGATTTACCTACTCTCTACATGTGTCACTTGTAGAGGATTTGGACGGATTTTAGCTACAGGGAGTCAACTATTCTGACTGTGTATAGAGTAAGGACTGCACAAACAGGCATAGTCTCCATTCAGGTAATACAATCAACCTCTTATTTCTTTACATTACACAGCAGCACCAGAGGCACATGCTGTCTCAGTTTGCCTTATACGTGCTTCCATGCCTACGTGCTTCCATGCTTCATCCAGCTCTCTTTCTTTGTAGGAAATTGAACCCACAGTCTTCTTTGGCATATGGGTCTTCTTCTCAGGGGCTACTAACATCTCATCAGTTAAGTCAGGATGCCAACCAAAAAACAATACATTTTTTTCTGAAGCTAAAGGGAAAAAAATCCAGCAGCAATGAAACTTAAATTATGACTTTTATTCCATTTATTAACTGCTAAATTTCATTGTAAAGAAGCTTCTAGTGTATATCACTGTTTCTCTGACTTTTCTTTCCTCCCTACAAAGACATGAGCAACTCACATCCTACCTAATGTGGCTCTGACCTGTAAAAACACAGACACATATTTAACAGAAAGGAGAGAAACACTAAATAAATGTATATTTATTGTGCTTGTCTCTCAGAATACACACACACACACAAACACACATGTTTCAATGCTGTTTTACTAAAACAAATCTTCAGATCCCCAGCAACAGCCAGTCACTTATTAGTATGAGTCCAAATGGATATTACAGAGCCTGACTACTTATGCTTTTGAGATGTAAATATCGAAATTGCTTTTTGAAGAAGTAAAATGTAAAAGCAGTTAAAGTTCAGGATTCAATTTTTTCCTCTTCTTTTGATAAATGCATTTACATTTTAATTTTCAGTGTTTTCAATTTTCATCAGGGAAAGGCTGTATTTCTGGATGAAAAGCACAATAATAAAATGTTCTCCAGTCCATAATTTTCTTGTAATTCACAGAAATGATCTGAGGGCATATAGCTCACGACAATATATATTAGAGTGTTCAGTGCAGAGAAGTCAATTGTTAGGGCTGCAATTTCAAACATATGTATATTAATGAACTGGCTGTGGCTTCATTAGAAATACCTATAGAGTTTTTTGCTGACATAGAATCATCACTGCTGTAATCTCACAAATCTGCAAAGTTTGTCAGAACTGTGCATGTTATTTCATTTATTCAATCAATACGAGTGTCAATGCCAATTACACTGCAGAAATCCATATAATAGTCTTTTTTTTAAGTCCATATGCCACCATTGATTATGAAAGGAACAGAACAATGCAACATGCCATGTCTTACATAATTTGGCAAAGCAGCGTGGCTTTATTTATAAGAAGAACATGCTATAAATCCTTTTCTGCTTTTATTGCAATCAGTTCCCTTCTTGTGCTCAAAATGATAAAGCAGATTTTGCTAATGTAAAAAAAAAGTTCCAAACAAACACTGGAAACATTGGTCTTTATCCGTTGCACGGGATAGATTTTTGCTGCACACTGTAATCACTCTGGCTACTAGAAACTGAAGAAAAAAATTATTGTAACTTGCCGAACAGACAACAGCATCTACAGTTAATAACTGTTCAATGCGGCACCCATTATAAAATGTAAGATTGGTGGGCAGAGCTACAAAAAACATACAGACTCTATTCTCAAAAAAAACTGGTACATCAATAAATAACGTCAGCTGAGAAACCAAAGGATAAGGCAAAATACGTAGGAGGTCAACAAAAGTCTAGTAGATAAAGCTCGGAAGCGAGGCTGAAAAACAGCACAGAATGGAGAATCCATTCAGCACGCTGCCAAAGAATAGAGACAGGCTGCAAGTAATAACAGGCTTCCTTGGGGGAGCCTGCGATTTCATCTCTGCATGCTTGCCGCTGTGGGGAAGTGTCCCTCGGCCCATGCTAAGGCAGCTCAGGGAGCTGTTTGAAGGCTTGCTCTTTGGGGAGACTGCATTCTTCTTTATTGCAGATACTGCAACGAGAGGGGGTTTTTCTGCTTGCAGCAGACACCTTACCCTGCTCACATTAATTTCTCTTTCCCTCTCTAAAGCTTTATTTCTCCCTGCCTAGGTTTATGGAAGCTCCCAGCAGCACTCCTTGCACCTAACTTATTTATGTCTTCTGATCAAGTTTCATTTTTCAGGTTTGGTCGGCATTGTCCTCTCCACATGGCTGTCAGGTTTGTTATCCTCTTTCAGTGCAGAGAAATTGGACTAAGATGGACCTATAGCCCTCCCTCCTTCACCTCTCCTGCTGTTGAAGGCACGTCCCATAGGCATCCTCCTCTGCCTCCACATCATCCTGTCTAGGGAGAAGAGAGTGGTTTTTAGCATAGGAGGTAAAAAAGCCTGACCTGATCAAGCCAATGACAGAGCTGGCTGCTTTCTGGAAATACATCTAAGGATAAGCATCAGGAAGATCTATTTAAGCTAAATGTTAGAATTGGCACTAAGGTCAGGGTTGTAAAGGAGGCATGGACCACATCATACTGGAAACAAACACACACACAAAAAAGGTTGGTCTGGGATTCTAACCTCTTTTAGGAGAAAAGTCAATGAACATAAGAATAAGGTTATGTAACACAATGCTGGCTTGTTTGAATCTGGAGAGTCCCCAGCCCTGATACAACTGATACAATTTCAAACATGAACATCGTATGAACAGTAAAGTACTTAAAAATAGGAAGGAAGCATGTTCACTTCTCCAACAATTATTCCTCATTATATTTACATAATTATACATATTATTCTAAACATAATATATGTGTATTTATTGACAGAGTGATGTTGTCGATGTATTTTTCCTGAGAAACCTTGTACTGAACCAGTGCTGAAATCTGAGTATTTTAGTGGCATTGAATACATTGCATTTGTTCCCTCACAAGATCATGTCCTTCACATTTTTGGAAACTTAGTCAAGATTGTCATGTTCACTCATCCTAAATTCATTTGACCTTAATCCATGCTTGATGATGCACTGAGAAAGCCAAAAGGGACATAGCAGACATAATAAGAGATGTGCCTCATGGCAGGGATCAGTTTATACTAATGATTATTTATAAACCCCTTCAGTTCCCAGAGATGTGCTTTAGCAGCTGATTATAGGGTTTTTTCAGCATTTTAGAAGCTGTTCCTAATAATATGGCAGATTTTTCTAGCTGTTTAGAATTGTTTAAGTTTCTGATTAATTTTGTATGAGTTGTGATACTAAGAGAAGATACTTGCCCCTAGTCACAGCCCGTATAGCCAAAGAAAGGGAACTTTGCTGCTGAACACCTACCCCTAGTACCAGCAGGCAGTTGAAAGGCACTCAAAGAGAAAACTCCCTTTGATTTCTCCAGATTTTTTTTTTTCCCAAGTTAAGGCTGCAGGACTTGGCTGTGAGTTTGCAAGTGCCAAGGAGCTGAACTGAGTTTTACTACTCCATTACTCATGTGTCTCTATTTTTCCCCAAACTCTTTATATAGCTGCCACAGTTCCTCTGCACCTTGCAAGAGATGGATGAGCAAAGAAACACCTCTTTAGCAATACCTGTAGCACTTGCCAAGAGTCAAGTCATCTATTTTACGTAGGTTATAGGCAGTAGCTCTGTGTGCTAGACTGCAGGCCGACTGTCCTGTAAATAAATCCTGGTCTTTCCAAGTTGACCCTCTGCGCACATTTAAACATTTCCTCCTGCAGGACTCAGGGCTGCACCATGATGCACAGCAGCTACGAGAAGGAGTCTGCAGCCACAGACAGCCCTGCAGTAAAGTGGGCCTGTGTGCAGCAGAGATGGCTTTCCAGAACAGTTAATTACCAAAGTCAGGATTAGAATTTGACCACTTCTGCCTCCAACTAGGAGGTCACCGCTCTCTCTCCTCTTGCCCAGGCATGACTCTGGGATTACAGGAGCTGAGGTTTCCCTCGCTGTCCTTCTTGGCAGCTAGCCGCAATGGACAGTGAGTCCACAGTGGGGTAGAGAGGATCAGGGAAATAAATAGCAGGATAAGCCAAGGCTTGCTGTTTTGTGTATATTGTATTCTCCACTACAAATGTTTGGCAGAGATGTCTGTTCCTTAGGAACCACTGAAGCTATTTGCACGCTGCTTGTACCACAAAATGACTGATTGTTCCTATTCATAGGCAGAGCTAATTTACCTTTTTGCCAAAGCAATTTTCATGGAAAACAGAGTTTTAGACAACTGCAAAAAATAGCTTCTTTATAGAAAGACACAACTAACAAGCACTAACCTCCCTGACCCCAGTCCGAAAACGTAGCTTTTATGCAGGACTCTGAAAAAATCTGTAATGGTTGAGGAGAGAGAAATCGCTGCATCCCTTCAGGATTACTTTCTGCTCTTGTAGCACATACTTCTCCAAGGGGCTGGATCCTGCAAGATGACAACAGTCCCTGTGGTTTCCATGCATGCTATGGTGTTACCACTGGCCTGACAAGATGAGATAAGTTATGTGACGGAGGCTGTGTCAGCCAGCGGTCCCACACAAGTGCTGTGACCACTACCAGATGCTGAGCATTCGGCTTGCAAAATCCTGGGGGATTTCATAATATCATTTCATTAATGGCCATGCAGTGACTTTCTTCCAAGATCAGGTTCTCCCACGCTCGGGCAAAGTAATGCCACAGCAAGCTGCAGGAATGGGCTTTTAACATGGAAGTAGCTACCACAGTCAGAGTACAGCCCTGCTCCCACTGCAGCTGACTGCAAAACTGCCTGACTTAAGCGGGATGGGCATGTGTGGGACTGATTCAAGCCCACTCTCTCTTCTACGGCTCCGCCACTTCCCCTGTATCTCCCCCCTTTCCCCTATTTAAGCACAGGCACAGAAGCTTCTGGATCAGCTAAGGTCAGTCTCCTCAACCCACAGCCTGTGCAGAACATCTCAGCACATCTGAGCTGTGAATGCCTGCCCTCCTTGCGACCTTCTGCAGCCCACAGTACCATGTCCTGGCTTATCCCAGGTACAAAGTGAAAAAAAAAATACTTAGAGTGGGCTTTGGTTTTCTTAGTCTGTAGCTTCTGGATTTGGTGGGCTTTTCTGCTTGCAGTTGAGCTGACTTTCACAGCAAATAGCATAGATTATGTTCTGTGCTCTGAGCAGGGATTTCTCATTTCATACATCATTTATAACTTTCTGCAGTGATTCCACAAAGTCAGTATCTCTCTGTAACACAAAGATGAGAAGGATGGAAAATATAGCTGAAAAAGTGACAAACCTGCAAATTGCATTTATGTAGAGTTCTGGTGCCACAAAGCTTCTAACAACAATTTTATGGAAACCTAGCAAATTCAGTATAAATAAATTTGCAGTTTAGGAAAGTTATGCATTTATGGATTTCAGCACAGTGCCATATTACAGCTTAGCAGAGATGTTAAATATCTCTCGCACAAAATGGAAATTAAATCTGCTGTTCTATTTTGTCAGATCAGGTCTTTGCCTATGGTATGCTGGGCATAGATTTCACTGCTCTTCCCTCACAGAAGTTGCAGTAGCAGTGAAAAATCACACAAACAAAACCCACTTTTGCAAAGGTTGCAAACACTAAGCACATCAGACTACTCCATAACCGGCAAGTGATGTCTTTTTTCATTTTCTGTTTCTCTAGGATATTCCATCCATCACTCATTACCAGAAAGTGAACAGAGGCTACTACAGAAGAACCCCAGTACATTTGGGTGACATCCTGATTCCAGTGAAGTAAGCAGCAAAATCCCACACGTTTTATTAGAGCCACAAACTGTTCCTTTGTACTGAGTGGTTGTTTTTATAGTCAGAGCCAGTTGCCAGAATGCTGGTCCTGATCCCGCTTTCATAGCTGGATAATCAGGATTTACTATGACCTAAATTAGTGAAGTCAGAATGGTGTAAATGAGAGGAGAACTGGGGCCATCTGCTGTGAATTTCCAGTTACCAAAAAGAAACTGAAGAAGTAAGAGATTTTCTTACTAGCCTTCAATTCCTAATGGGCAAAGGTTTACAAAGTAAAATCCTATCGAGCCTGTCACCCATATTTAACTGCATCTCAATTCAATAGGAAATAAAGTCAGCAGTACAAACACACTCACAAACACACACATATGAAAATATAAAATTGAATTCAGGTTGAAAAGCTTTTCATTTCAGTACAGCATATTGCAATCAGATAAAGAAAAAATATATATTATTCTCTGTCTAGCTCTTCCAAAGGAAATAATACCAAAGGTTTAAGAACATGCATTGGCTTCCTTCCTGATAGGATTTAAAATGTTCTTTTCCAAGGTAAGTGCAAAACCAAACATTAAGGTTGAAAATCAAGCACACTAGTCACGCACATTCAAAACTGATGTGAAAAACCTGGACCTGCTGAAGTCAGTGGCACAACTCCCATTGACTTCCACGGGGCCAAGATTCCACACAGTGTTCCCAGGAGAACATTAAATTGGCCATATTATGTATCTCATTTAATGTACTATGGTAACAGGCATGATTTATTAAGATCTATATTCAACAAAGAAATCAATTGAATTGTGGAAAGTATTTATATTAATGTATCTGTAACAATAGGACCTCTAAATTAAGGTAGCATTCAAAATCTTATTTTTGATACTGCCTGACTTCTCGCTGTCCAAAGAAGTATTGCAGTAAGGGAATTTTGAATTTGATTACCCACTTTTCCCACAATAGAACAGAAAAGGTATCACCTAACATAGGAGTTTTATCAATAGCTTCCTTAAAAGACAAATGAAAAAACTTCCAAGTCAGAATATACTATGGCACAAAATGTACAGAGACATGAGTATATTATCTTGTTCTTATTTTTCTCAAACCAATTCCCTGCTTATTTTTAACCCAATTACAAGTCTACTGGCTGCCAGTAAAATTTGGATCCAAATTTTTCTGCTAACCAAGTGAAATTGTTTGGATAGTAAAGTCAGAATTTCTAACGTCTTAATCAGGTTGCTTTCTGACTCTTTTAATAACAAAAGTAATTGGGTACATTAAAACCGCAATTCTTTAAAGTCCAAGAAAAACACCATAATAAAATATCTGTTTCTTTAGGGCAAATTCTAGTATAAGAATGGAAACAATGGGATTTTGCTGAAATTACTTCAAAAAACTATAGGAGTTAACAGATTCATCTACTCTCCGTAAGTTTTGCTGCTTCTTAGGTAGTTTTATAGGAGGACTGGAATTACATATTCTGTTACACAACCACTATACCTCTTACAAGGTTATGAATTTCTTGTCACTTCATTGTCGCCAGAAGAGACAAACAGATCATTTAATTTGCTTTCCTATATTGCAAAGCTGGAACATTTTACTCATTTTGCCGTGTCCAGTACCTTCATTTGGCCTCAAGCATCTCAGTAAGTGAAAGACTAAGCTGACGTGCCCTGCCAGTCACCCCAGGCTGGCCACATTCTCCTGCAACCCTGCAAGAGCAGTGCATCAACTGGCAAAGGATGGGCAGGTGATACTGGCACCCTTTGTGCTACTGACAGTGGGAGAAAACAGCTGAACCACAGCACCAACCCTGCAGGTTCCCGGTCTGGGCAGCTACTGATGCATGGGCAGGCACCGTGCTGCGCGGCGGGCCAGGGGCGATGCTTCGGGGTGCAGCCAGGGGCTTGCACAGGAGCAGATCAGCCCTGAGTGCAGATGCATGGCATGGGACACGGGGCACCGGGGCACCCCAGTGGGGCAGAAACTCCTTTCTCACCCCAAAAGCGGCTGTCAGGCAGACCCCGAGCATGTGGAAAGCATGCACAAACCAACCACCGCGAATGATTTTAACTTCCAAGAGCAAATAATTGCCACCCCCACCCAGCCCCAAACAAAATATTTCCAGGCAAATCTGTACTGAAAGGGAATAAACTCTGACCACTGCAGGCAACTGTCAGAAACTCTAAATAATGAGATTTGGTTATAGGCATTTCTTAATGCAGAACAGCAGTAGCAATGAATATGCTGGGACAATGCAGGTTTTTTTATTCTCTTTCTGTGGAAGAAAATAAATGGGGAACTTCATATATTCACTGGCTCCAAAGCCAAGAAAAAATAATCACAACCACCCAGCATAACCCATTGCACAAGCAAGTTGTATAACTTCTCCTGAGTGCTTGATTAAATATTCTCCTAAAAGATGTGCTTTACTTTTGCCATAAACACATCAAGAGATGCTGAATTTACCACATTCCTTGATAAATTATTCCTTTTCTCCCTGCTAAGAAACCACATCTTCTTTCAGGATTCATTTTATCTAACTTCAATTTGCAGCCATCTTGTTATGCTTTTCTCAGCAAGATTGAAAAATCCTCAGCAAGAGCCTTGCTGAAGAACCGTGCTGCATTTTTGTTATGCGTTAAGCACCCTTCCTTCAAGCCATCTCTCAACTTTCCCTTTGATAAGGAGTTCAATCTGTTCACAGCTTCTCACATCACGACACTTCGCGTTCAGCCACTGGATCTTGTTTGCAGCCCCTCTTTGCTTCATAGCCCTTGCAGTCCTGCCCTTTAAATAATATTCTTGTCTTGTCTTGCATATGCTCTCTCTTTTGTGCTGCAAACTTCACAGACCAGGGGCCTCCCAAACACACCATCAGTATACTTTATCAGCAAAACCCTCATGGAAACTCAGCTGTTAACCACTGAAATACGATCTTCTGCTGCGCCTCCCCTGCCCTCCGAAATGGCGTAACAAGAAACTTTTACAGAAATTTCAGTACCGAGGCCTATTTTAAACAGCATCAACTTGTTTTCAGCCTCATCCTATCAACACACTACGCCCTGGATCTCCCCTTGAAGTATCATGAGAAATATAGACCATCACCATAATTACTTTGATTCCCTTTCTGTGACTTTTCCCAACCATGACAGCTTCCCACCAGCATGTGCAAAGAAAGTGGGGTTTGTCCACAGGGCTGGACAGGAACTGCCCTCCCTTCCTCCCCCACCTCCTCCCACCCCCCACGCCTTCACCTGGCTGCAAATATTTAATAATATAATTTTTAACACTGTAATTTTTCTTCATCTGTGATTTTTTTTTTCACAGTGAAGAGAGAATACAGTTTATTAGTTGGATCTTGTGGGTTTTTCTCAATATTACTAGAAGAAGCCAATATTTTACCAACTAAAAGAAATTTCTAAACAGCCAATTTCTAAATGAAACAGATGGCTTATTAAAAATGAGCAGTCATTTCTTTGGCACAGGAAACCAGTTTTAACTCTTTTTGTATTATAATATTACTGGCTTTGTGTATGTTACAAGTAAGAAGAGTGACAGTTATCATAGACCCACCACGTTAAGCAACAAATTAAAAAAAATCAGTTTTGTTTTTGTTACAAATTGCGAAGATCCTGTTACCTTCACTTATATGTATGTAACAGAACTAAGTAAAAAATCAAGCTAGTACTGAATTCACAAACAACAGTGGCTTCAGTTATTGCCAAACCTTTGCAAAACTGATCCAGACCTGCTAGACCGAAAAATCACCGTGCTGGACTTCTGAAGTAACTGCTGATGCCATGGTACCCCTTCTTCAGCTAATTCAGGGTTAGATCACTCACCCAGGATGTGGGTAACCTAAGTTAGCCTGAGACATAGAGACCTTTTTTCTTCTTAGAAAGTGAACAAAAACCTCTTAGCACAGGAACAAAAACCTCCATAAATCAGACAGCCCAAACATGTAGCCTAAACAACCAATCACATATGAGACAGTCATAATTGACTTCATAATTGCAAAACTTTGTAATTGCAAAAAATTAATAAAGACACATTTTCTTTCAGTGCTGGACAAAAATCTTGAGAACTTTATTCACTTTTCATCAAAACTCTCCAAGAAAAACTTCACACAAGCTTCATACATATATATATATGGACATATATGTATTAGAAAGCTGCAAATGTGACATTAGAATACAGCTTTAATTTCTAAGAAATTAGGGGACTTGGTTTCTTTCCATTTATCACATCTTATCAGAAGACTGGAAATGGCACACTAGTCTGAGTCAAAACCTCACATGCCCAATATTTCCTAAGAGATGAAAACAAATTCAAAGAAGACAAGCTTGCCTATTCCTCATCCAAAGACTGTGGCTGTTCTTCTGAACCTAAATCCTGAAGCTTGTGAGATTTCCTTTTCTTCATCAGTGTACTGTATGAAACAAGCAGCTTTGAATATATTTGTTTGAATCTGAAGAATATTACTCCCTAAGAATATTAATAAACCTAAAGCATGTTCATACATCTATAGCTAGGTGAGAGGTATGATAGTTCATCACCTGAAATCACTATTTGATTTTTCTTCACAGATACAGAGCAAGGAAGCATTGACCTCTAGAATTATTTCTGGCGGAAAAAGGGGGTCATTGCAAAAACTACATACATACCAGCAAGGTACCATTTTTTATGGCTAAGTATTTGCATGTTTGTTGATTATCTAGCATGTGTAGCTTCCAGAAACTTTAATCAAGAACTCACCATAGCAGAGGAAAAAGTTATCACCTTAGTCACAAATATATTTCTGTAATGGATAGCTTCCCCAATCTTCCCACGTTAGCCTACACTGTACTTTTCTAGAATGATGTTGCTGACACTAGCATTGATATATTAGTGTATTCAAGCTAAGTCTGAGGATTTCAAAAGATTTTCAAAGAAAGAAACCTCATGACTTTCTACAACTGGGTCTCTGTCTTGGTGCTATGAATAATGAATTTGCAGTAATTTCATTTAGAGAGAAGCAGAGAAAAAGGCCACTTCAAACATGGGAAATCAGGCAATGTGATTCTATCAGAAATAGTGTTGAAAGGATTCATTTCTTCAAAAATAAAATAAAAGAGCAGCTAAAAATATTAATCTTGTTCCACAGATGTTTGATAGAAAAGAATGCATGAAAGAAGCTCCCAGCCTGTAACAGATACACTGCCACATCCAGTCTATGATTCAATTAGACAAAGAAAACACATACATTTAGGCTGCATTTTTCTTCAGTTGTTGCCTCCCTTCTGCAGGATCTTACGCGTTGGAAATGCTGCAGCTGCTCAGTGCCACCCCAAAAGAAACAGCGTGGGCTCCGACTGCTGCAGGATTTTGTCCAGAATAGCTGAAGACACTGTGGCCTTATCTTGCCACCTTTTCCAGCCATTAGCAGAATAGTACAGGGAAACAGAGTACCAGAACTCCTGACACATCACACGTACAGTGGTTTGGTTTTTGAAATGCCTTTAGCCAGCAGGGCAGCAGCTGAGGGCATTTCTAATATCCATGTTTTATCAGATCATTCTCTTTAACCAATAGCAGTTTTAGACGCTGATGTGTGTCTGCACATCCTTTAGGAGCTGGCCTCTCCTGTGATAAAACATGGTATTTTCTATCTTGTAACTGCTCTCCACCCGAAAAGGTTGTCATTTGTGCATTGGCCATACTGGATAACATTTATCCAGAGTAACAGTGATTGATATTTTTAAGTCTTAAAATATTAGCAATGTGGCAAGCATCTAATTGTTGTACTTGGTCTAAAACCAGAAATAATATCCAGCCTGAGCTGAATTAAAAGCCAGACAGTGACAAAACCAAGAGGATTTGTGTGTGTGACAGTGCACTTGATTTATTGCCTCAGATTGCAAGCAGTAAAAGGTAGTGTCAGTACTCATTTTCAGGTGACAAAAGATATAAAGAGGTTATTATAAGGACTTCAAAAAGTTTCTATAGGCCTGATCTGGGAGATGATACTAATGTTAGGTGTTATATAGGGACAGAGCAGAAACACAAGAGACTGAGAATATCCGGCTATGGAGGAGCATCCCAGAAAGCAGGTGAGGGCTTCAACCCTTGAGAGCTGTATGCACCCAAAATACAGATTTTCAAAGTGTTTATCTAGTTCTGAGGCATTTCAGCTGCTAACAAATAGTAAAGTCCCCAAGGCATGTAACATTTTCCTTCTAGATGAAAAACTATGCTCAGAAATGAAGAGGTCAGCACTAAGCTCATGCCTAATTCCTAGCAGGACTGGCACAGTAAGTTCCCTGTTCTCCCTTCATGGCTTAGCCTCACGAGGTCATGCATTCTGGCAATATGTACCCTAAGCACAGCAGACAGCGTACCCTTTGGATCATTCACAGGGGCTGTCAAGGGAAACACGCTCAAATCCCTGACCCTTACACAACCCATTTCTAAGAGCAGGACCCTCAGCATCCAGCTCCAGGATACTCAGAGGCAAGCCGCTGGCAATACAAATCAATGGCAAAATCTCAGCAGAGTCACACATTTCACACTTATCTCTTCGATGCTTTCAGTGGGCAACTGAAAAAAAAACCAGTTAGTCAGTTAGGGTGGGTTTCACCTTGTCTGATTTCAGCTGCCTGAAAGTTAAGTGTCTGTTCAAGGGAATATTGTCAACACAAGGAGAGAGAGAGAGACATTTGCAGGGGGCAATTTATCTCAAGCGTCTCAGACACCAACCTTAGGATCAGACAGCTCACTGTCTGGAGGGGTCTCTTTCTCTTACATATTTCGGGTATGTCTGTACTGTAGGACAGTGAAATCCTTGGCATATCCTGCAGTCCTGCTCACTCTGTTGTCAGCCCAGAGAAACGCTGGGGCTCCGTCACAGACCACAGGCTCAGGTTTTTCTGCAGAAACAGCCAGGACATGTGGAGGGATTACAGAAATTCCATTTTCACCCTAAGATGCAGTTGGGTTGCAGCTGGAGTAGACATCTGAGGATAAGGACCATGGATGGTATTGCAGTGCTGTATATTGTAATATAAACACAGTCTGGATTCATAGCTTAACTGAGGGCACTTTTAGCCAGATAATTAGGGGAGATGAATCCAGAATTTAATGATACATATCTTAAAGATACTTTTAATAGCACTTACGAAACAAATAACACCAGGATAAACCATGAACGTACTCTCTCTTACTACCTTTCAGACTGAACTCATGCTAATGGCAAATACATTTTAATGCTGATTACATTTTTTTAATTTAATATATTGCAGTAGATTCTACATAAATATAGTGCTGGATTTGAAATATACACGTTGCAAAGAAAAAAATAGAGATATACAGGAATGTCTCCACTACCGCTGAAAACACTTTCCAGCTTTCAAAATACTTTTCACTTTTCAGCATATTTATTAATACACCATATTTATTTATTCAAAGTCAAGTTCCTAATTCATATTCATTGAAATTTCACTTAAAGGGAACTTTACATAAATAAGAAGAAAGCCGGTCATAGTTGGTCTAACTTTTCTTCTTTTTTTCCAACTAGAATTGGCCAAACCAGAGATTAAAAGAAGCTTCTCTCCCATTCTGTTTTACTCTCTTCTAAAAATAAGGTCCTAACTGGTGTTACTTTTCCGAACTATTATATGAAATTATGTGAGAACTAGAAGTACATGCTGTCTTCAGATGCATACCATTAAAATGGTAACATTTCATATTACAATATTGAGGTAACTTTATTAGTGCTTTGTTTGCTGCAATCAGGTCTTTAACACTATGCTACCTTAATGTTTTGGGGATTTGACATAAAATTAAAAGCATTTTGCATATTCTTTACTGAGCATCACAAAGAAGTCTTGCTGTGTAGACAGCAAAAGAGATTACTTGTCCACCTGGACAAGCTGGAGAAGTGGGCCTGTGTGAACTTCATGAGGTTCAACAAGGCCAAGTGCAAGGTCCTCTACCTGGGTTGGGGCAACCCCCGACATCAATACAGGCTGGGGGATGAAAGGATTGAGAGCAGCCCTGCAGAGAAGGACCTGGGGGTACTGGTGGATGAAAACCTGGACATGAGCCAACAATGTGCGCTCGCAGCCCAGAAGGCCAACCGTGTCCTGGGCTGCATCAAAAGAAGTGTGGCCAGCAGGTCAGGGGAAGTGAATCTGCCCCTCTACTCTGCTCTGGTGAGACCCCACCTGGAGAACTGCGTCCAGCTCTGAAGCCCCCAGCACAAGAAGGACATGGAACTGTTGGAGCGGGTTCAGAGGAGGGCCACAAAAAATGATCCGACGGCTGGAACACTTGTCCCGGGTTGACAGGCTGAGAGAGTTGGGGTTGTTCAGCCTGGAGAAGAGAAGGCTGCATTATTGCGACCTTTCAGTACTTAAAGGGAGCCTATAGGAAAGACAGGGACAATAATTTTAGCAAGCCCTATTGTGACAAGACAGGGAGTAACGGTTTTAAACTAAAGGAGGGTAGATTTAGACTGGATATAAGGAAGAAATTTTTTACACTGAGGGTGGTGAAACACTGGAACCGGTTGCCCAGAGAGGTAGTGGAGGCCCCACGCCTAGAAACATTCAAGGTCAGGTTGGATGGGGCTCTGAGCAACCTGATCTAATTAAACAGCGGTTGGGCTAGATGACCTGTAAAGGTCCCTTCCAACCCAAAGCATTCTATGATTCTAATTTATGAACGTAACAGGCATCAGAACAGAAAATAGAAGCACAGACAGTAGAAACTATGTATTTATGATAAATATAAGCATATGGCTTACAGGTTAATAGCAAAGGCAGGATGAAGATTCATGTCTGCTGATTGCCAAGGCAGCGATAAACCTGACTTGTGGCTGGAGGCAGGTCAGTTCCTGCCTCCAGATAGTGTTAGGCACGCACAACCCAGCTCTCTTCCAGAAGATGTACAGGAACACTATATTTTGTCTTTCAGTTCATACGGTTAGAATCCTAAAGCCAGGTTTCAGCAGCCTTTCGACTGGCTCTGAATTTGCCAGCTCCTCTAGATCAGACCTGAGAAGCAAGCCCTATTTTGGGCCCAAAAGAAATGTGAAACATTTAAATGGACCGGGTGAAAATTCACCAAGTACACTTTATTCTCAGGTTTTTACAGCTTTCTTTTGAATTGTCTCAAGTTTCTGCAGCATTTATAAGCTTAAGCATGGAGCTATCTGCATGACATAGGGTAGATGAGAGAGGAGATGTGCACCACCAAAAAGCATATATTCACGTACAAATGCTTCCTAAAGAAAATGCTTCAAATGGCACTAGAATAGCTACTGTATTGCAAAACAGGAATTTAACTTACGTGCTTTGTTTTAAAAGCATATAAGATAAAACTAATGGATGTCTGATATACATCAAACAATGAAATATGGGCTGAAAACCAACTCTTCTTAGCAAATAAAAAGCATTCTTCCAGAAGAAGAGATAGCTCCAGAGCTGTCTTCTGTAATCCAAATTTATCTTAGTAAAGCGAGTTAGGACCTTTCTAGCCTCTTAGAGAACTACAGTAATTGTGCAGCTCCCTCATCCTGTTCGTTTCATAGGTACAGTGCTATCACTGAGCTCTTGATCTCTGATAACATCCACGTCTGTACCACCATACCGCTGTCCTAGCAGCCTTTTACCCAGCACCTATAGGAGTTTCATACCAGGTTAGCCAAGAGTGAACTTGAACTTCTTTGGTTTTCAGTTACTGCCAAAGTTTGCCTTTTGAGGAGTTGGGCAGCAGTGGGAGACTCTCCCCTTTATTTCTGCATTTTCCTTGATTATTTGGGGGCTGTCAGTCTCATGATACCTTTGGACTGTGTGGTCTCCTCCTCCCCAGAGATGCCTGGCCACCAATAAAAAGGACTGCCATTAGACTTGGGGGGAAAAAAAAAAANCATTAAACTTGGGGGAAAAAAAAAAAAAAAAAAAAGTAGTTTGACAAAGTGCCTGGCAAATTCAGTCAGTACCGGTAACCGTAGCTATCTCGAAATCCTGGACGAACGCAAATTTCTGCTACATGGGTTGACTCTACAGTGCCTGCACAGAAAGCTGGACACTTTTTGGCTTTGTTGCTTATATCCACTGGTTTTGCTGCACTGGGCATTCTGCTCACATACATGGATTGCAGTGTTACTGTCCTCAACACATTGACAGATATAAAACCTCTCTCATTTGCAATAATCACTGCACACATGCCACATGGCACATATACACAGAGCCTTGCCCAGGAGAAAAACAGAAGCCCAGCTTCTATGGAGCTGAGCCCCTCAGAAAACAATGCCTATGAAACAATCAGGTAAGAAGGCAGTTGGTTCTAGGGCTTAAAGAAAGAAGCAAAATAGGTGCATACATTGTCATTACAGTTTCAAGAGAACACTTCTGGGGATGCAAACAGGACCGAGCCCTGCAGATCTGCACCTGATCCACCCCCGCTATCAGTTCATCTCTTTGAACCTTTGTCTGGCAGATGCTATATGAAAAAAAAATAGGTTTGTACCATCTACCTACAGCATGTGCCATTGTGGGTTCACTAGAGCAGTTCTGATTTACTGTGTCTGGTCAGTGAACGGTACACTGAGCTGGGCAAGTCTTTGCAACCAGGCGAGAAGCAGGACAGACAGAAACCTGGTGAGGCAGATCATTCTCAACAATAGTCTCTAATGCAGAATGAAGTGGCAGAAACAGTACATTATGGATATTATCATCATTATCTCTTGCTACCTCTAATAGGTTTTTATATCATTTTGCTCATTTTTATAGCTTGCTGGCTCAGAACAGACATTCTTCGTAATTCACTGGAAGAAATGCTTGATTTCAGCTCCCCTTGTTCTAACCATCCACAAAATGGATGAAATAGGGATGTGACCGCTGGGGTAGAAACAAACCTTTCTTGCATGATTCAAACTAAGACATTTCTAAAGCATGGTATTTTTTATACACAAAAGGAAGCTTCCTTTTACATTTTTTTGGGCTAGAATTTTTTTTCATTTCTTTCTGCTGATTAAAAAGCTACAGAAAGGCACAAACTGGGTGAAGCACGGTTCTTATGAAGCTGCAAGGAGGGATTCAGCAGTGGAAAAATCTCAGAAGACTATGTAAAATGGTTACACAAACCCCTGAACCAATATCTGTAGGATTTTCCCAGAAGAGAATTGAAAGTCTGCCTCTTTCAAGCTGCCTCAGGACGTGGAACAGAATGATACCTCATTATGGAAATATCATAAGTTGTTCCAGCATTTTTTGCCATCTGAAAATGGAACCTCTTCTATGCAAATGTTAGCAACAGGTTAGCAATCCATATTATGATAGAAACCCCACTGTAAATACAAAATAATTTAAAATCGCCACTATACCAGGGGTGTGCCAAAAGTCTGCATCCGGGCAGCTCTGGGGAGCAGGTAATGTGTGCTTTCTACCTCTTCTGTCAGCATTTTAGTGTTCTTCCCACGTATTTACTGATATAAGCAACGCCCTGTCTTTCTGTGGGCTCTGCAGGGACACAAACCCCAAGGAGGGGGCATAGGGAAAGCAGGAGGGTTCCGGTTTGGGGACATAGAGGAAATAAGGGCCAAGGGGGTACTGTAAAGCATGGCGGGGGGGGGGGGGATCAGAAGCACTGGGGCTGCAGAGAGGGAGCCGGACTGGAAGGAACGTAACAGCAGAAAGAGGCATGAGCGTGGCGTCCTGGGGAGGAAAGCCAAGTCTGGAAACACGGAGCTGTGCAAACATGGGAGTTCAGTGGGAAAATGGTATTATGCATGAAGCATCTGAGAGGGGTAGGAGGTCTGAGATGGAAGAGAAGGAGGCTGCCATGGGTACAGGAGACAGCAGGGATACAGCCACCAGCAACACACTGGAATGTTAATGGACACCTGCAGCTGCTTGCAAAATAAAATAAAATTTAGCTACCGAATGTCATTACTGAAAGAGGCAGTTCCAGGTGTCATATCCACTGCTGTTTCACCCTGGCAAGTCTTTATTAACCTGCCCACACATTTGCCTTGTGTACTTCACTCATACTGTTATTTCTGAGTATTCTGCTGGCCCTGTTCTTATTACATTCAATAAGTACTTTTCAAAATGGTGGGTGTTTGTTCTGGTGTGGGAAAGAAACAAGAACTCACTGGGGAACACAGGTGAGTTTTCCACCTCACTTTCTCTGTATTCCTTTCTAGGCCATCCATTATTCTCTTAATGTCTTTTCTTATTTTTTAAGGTAAGTACAGTCAATTCCTACAATCTCTCTTCTTTACAGATTTTTCTGATGCTGTTTATTACTCACAGTGTTCTTTGCTAATCCCCCTCTAGTCCTGCTTCCATCTGGGCTGGGCCAGTATTGCCTCAGCTGTTCTAGACAACCAGAAGTGTCTTGGGTGGCATAAGATCAGTCACACATCCCCTGAAATACTGTATATGCATACATGCATATATGTTCAGTGTTCAGTCTTAGTAGGACTTTATATATCATCTCTAAATGTTATTATGCCACTTAGACAAGTACAAAGACTTGTGCTTGAGGAGGAAGATAGTAGGTTTGGGATTATCCTCATTTCCCATGGGTGTTCACTCCAATCTTAGACAAGCTATCAAGAAATCTCTATTCCCACACAGTCAAACGTAACCTCTATCTGTAGGAAGTTCTGTTATGCCAGAGACATAGAAACCTTGAGCACAGTCTTTATCACAAAGCTTTAGCTAACACTATATGTAAACTGAACCCCAGCCATCAGAGGTCTGAAGAACGAGGTCCAAAGCCTTGAATTTTCTTTGGGTCTCTGCAGGTTGGTTTGGGGAACAGAAAAATGTTGGTTGTGTGGGCTCATGTTGTGGTTTTCTGTGCTTGCTGAAAGGATGGAGTGCCAAGCCTTTCCATGCAAGTTCAGGGAATTGCCACTGCCTGCAGGAAAATGGAGTCACGGGGAATGGGTTGATGTTTCTGAGGCTGAGGTAGGGTCCTCAGGACAGCTGGAGATGGTAGAAAGCATTATATAACACTGTACTGCTATGCAAGAGCTTGTTCAAAATCTATATATTTTGCTGGCACTCGGGTGCCTATTGTGTTACCTCTCTACTAGTGGTTACAAATATAAGTTAAATAAAGCAGAAAAAACAAATTAATCCTTGAGAACTCTACAAGTGAGAGAGTGTCATGGGGAACACTGACAGGTCCCAGGTATAGGCCTCAGGGTTTGTGCTGTTAAATTCTGTACAAAATAACATGCTCACACACTGTTTTTTTAAGGAGGACTGAAACTTATACAGTTTATTATCCCTCTTTGGCAACTGGTGTCACTATAAAGCTTCCTACATATTTCTAAGAGATCACATCCTGCTACACAGTGCTGCATTTATTCTGCAGTGCCTTTATGTAAATGAAACCACCAGCACCAAGGAAGCAACAGATATATCAGCCAAATATTATTTTCTTCCCTGAGTTCTGGAAAAATTTGTATTTGATGAACAAATATTGATATGATTATTGCTTCAGGATCTTTTATTTCATTTTGGAGCTGCAAGCTTATGTAAGAGTGTATTTAAGATCCATATTTGACTCTGCTTTTTTTCTGTATGCAACCATGTTATGCAGAAAGAGATAGTGAAAACCTCATCTTTTCCCTTTAAGTTCTCCCTGTTAAAGTGGATGTTGAAGGTTTGGTTTCATCTGTTGAAACAGTTGTTGGCAATACATTAAGGCGACACACCACTGGTAGTTCACTCATGAATACCACAAAAACAGGAAAAGCACATTTTTAAACTGGTGGCTTCTCACACCACTGGTTTTCTCTTCTAAAATAGGGACTAAATACTGAGGAAAGGGATGTATATATGCAATTGCTAGACAAGAGCTCACACATGTACAAAGCAATGGACCTGTGCCCATAGATTTCTTCCAGATGCCAGTAAATGGACCAGTCTATGTGTAATTTTTTATAGAGTTACTGCTACAGTATTTTTCATAAATGAAAATACCTACGAATCCTGTCCGTAAATCAATCAGCTATAATTTTCAGCCTCAATAGTTGAATGGTGTGATAGATACAATATGTTGCCAATCCAATTTCTTGATCACAGTTGACTGTCTTGGACAATGCTGTGAGTAGTAAGAAAACAAAGCATTTCTATTTCATAGTAATGCCACGGTACTTTAATGACAGTGAAGACTGTTGCCGAGAATGCTGCTTATAAAACTGACTTCACACAGTTCCATCCTAGGATATGTTTTTCAACTTATAATTATCTAATCATGCATGCATTCAACATGAACTTTGTCTTCACATGAAAAGATACAATATTATATGGTTTAAAATAAAAAGTGGAACTGCAACCATGTATTTTAGTTTTGCTCGCAATGCTAGAGTACACACAGTCATGCTAGCTTTTGTGAGGAAGCACAAATTAAAAATGTGTGTTATGAAATGCATTTCATGTGAATAAATACCAAAATGGCACACAGTTTCATCCCTTGACTAAGCTAAAGAACTCATTTAATGTATTAAAATGAAACTATATAAATTATAATAAAAAAAACCACTAGCAGAGTAACAAGTTCAGATTATTATTACCTGCTATCCTAAACAGACTGTCTAAAAATGAAGGCTTCCATTTTCTTGTTTTTCTACTTCAACCCACCATCCATTCTGTTTGCTTCTAGAAATCATGTAGTTTAAGAAAGATATACTGGGGTGGCAGATATAGTTTGCACATGCCTATGGGTGAGCTAGTAATGCAGAGTGGTTAAATCAAGAGAGCAGATCTTAGGAGCAACACTGCGCATTACAACCTCTGCATCACACAGCCCGGTGCCGTGACTGCAGGGATACTGCAGGGTGAGAGCATACCAAAGGTACAGCCCTGTTTACAAGCCCCTCACAGTACTTCACGAATAAAAATTACAGCTACATGGAAAGGAAAAAGAAAATATAGATTACCCTGTGCCATATCAACAAAATTTCCTACAGCAGTGTGTTTTTTCAAGGACAGGCAGAATCTGAATTCTGCTGTGCTTTTTAAAAGACAAGGAGAAAGAGCTAAGGCATCTGCACACGTCCAGCAGGTAGCTAATCTGGGAGTCCTTTTCCCTACCCGTATCTGTGAAAGACAAATATAAGCATTCATAGTAGAAGCCCCATGGAAGCTTTTTCCACCAGAAGGAAGTATGTCACAACAGCACCTCATGGACACTAAACACACATATGAGATGTGAAGAAGTTAGAGAAAATAGTTTGATTAGATAGGAAAGCATACTGAGTTTAGCCATTCCCTGCACAATCCCAAATCCTACTCAATCCATTACGTAAGAGCACGAATAGTTAAGCAATAGCACTTACTGAAGCCTCAGGTGCTCAGCTTGCTCCAGGTTGATACAGGAGAAACTATCTAGCCAACAGCCATTTGTGCCTTCCTCCTGATCTACTTACTGAAATGATTTTCCCCGCTGATAAAGCCAGTTAGGCATGATTTTCCATGCACCTGCTTTGGGGACTTGCACAGCTCTGTAACCAGTTCAGCTGTACAGGGGGAAGGCTATAAGAAACTTGGGTTTCATTGTTTAAATTTTTAAAGCATATTGGGGTAGGTGAGATCAGATCTCATCCTAAGAGAGAACAAGAGCAAACAATGGTTGCTAAAAGATATGAGTATTTAGGAAGAATAGACTTCTTCCTTACAAAGAGGAAACGATAGAGACAGAAACTGCTTTCTGCTGGAAAAAAATGCACTGCATATGCAAAACTGGAAGATGCCTAGGGGAAAAGACAAAGTTGATATCAGTGTGAGTGGCATCTTGGGGAAAACCCCAGCTGACAGAAGGAGGCTGCATAGAGGGAAGAGTGCTGGGAACTACTAGACAACTGACTGGCACATATGTGGTTTCTGGTGATTAAAATAAGCCATTTAAAAACAGACCTGCTTGAAAAGCAAAAACGTAAATGACATTATACTGGATGGAACAGCTACCAGATGGTCCAGTTACCAGCAGCTACTAGATTTTGGTTCTGTTTTTTTAAATACACACATGCACTCACACGAGCAAATGCTCATGGGCCAAACTGGACTGTAAAAGCCATCTGGCACTCCCTGTGTAAGTTTACTACACTGCAAAACCTCATTCTCTTTGACATTGTTTGTGGTTAGAGGACTAATTCCAGTTTCAGCCAGGCAACTAGGCTGCGATCTGGAGCACGAGAATCAGCGGGGATGGAAACAAAGCAGGGAGCCATAGGGTGGATCTCAGCTGCGAAGAGACAACTTCCAAAAGGAAAATGGACTTTATTTTCTCTGTTTCTAACATGAGTAATGGGATGGTAAAAAGAAAATTTCCCTCATTCTTTGCTATAAATCAAAATCTGTAAAAGCCTCCCTGCACCGTTTACACACAGCAGAGCTCCACAATCCTTTTCCAGCTAGCAACTAGTCACCCACTGCTTTCTTCTGTCTTCTCCAATTCCTGTCCATTGGATGAGTTTCTATTCTCCATTCACTTATCTACTCCCAGTTCAATTCCACTTCCCTGCTCTGGCACATTAAGGAGATTGTGGTCATCTCCAGGTATATCCTAAAAATGAAGAAGTGTCTGCCACCATGCACAAATGACATTTGATATGTCATCACAACGTGTTTATAAAATAGACTCGTAACACTTATCATATTAACATCTCCTGTACATCTTTTTCTTAATTTTTAAGGAAGACGTTTAACAATGTGTACTCCTAAAGGATCCCATTCTGGTAATAACTGGGCATTATTTTTATAAAACAATCAAAGTGTTAAAAAAATGTTGAAAACCTACATGTCATCATACTAGAGACAATGTCCTTGCCCTGGGGTCTAATCTAGTGAGTGGCTCAATACAGTTAGAATTCAGTTTAGTTTCATTAAATACTCTCCTTGGCAGCAATGCAGAATTGTTTTTTGGTGTAAATAAGAAAAAAGAAACAAAAGCAAAGAACAAATGTCAGATCCATAAATGTGCATCAACAATCAGGATAGATCTACGTTTTTAGCATACTAAAAGCAACATCTGCGTCATATACGTTAGGTACCTATTCCCTCCCAGCTGAAACCTGTATCTGAGGATGTAATAACAGTGCTTCAGTACTGTTCCTGGACCAAAGTCCAGAGCCCAAACTGAGGCTTAACACATGGTACAAACATAGCCCGAAGTAAATGCTTGGCCCATGTTTACCTTACAGTCCTGAAACTCACTGGCAAAGCTTTGAATTGTGTGAACGTGAACCAGCTCTGATCTACAGAGCAACCCGACAAAGCTTAAAGCACTGCAGTCAATGTCCAGGCTACTAACATTGCCATACAGCCCCCTTGTGAGGCCAGAGAGGCTCAGTTTTATTGAATTTATCTATATAGACTTGCCCTTGCTGTACTTCACCAAGAAAATTCAGATCACTTAAATTGTGGCTGAGAGCATTTACACAGGGACTGGATGTGGTTCGGTTTGGTTTCAATATTCCAAGATGGCAATTTAGAACTCTGAATTAGGAGGTTATAAAATTTATGAGTCTTCAATATAACAAGAAAAATGCTTGTGAAGGAGACTGTAAGCTGCAAGCTCTCCTCTGTAAGGCTGCTAACACTTTGTAACCAGTTCAACCCCAAATGTTCCTAGGAGAGTAGAAAGCCAGGGAAAATGTTATAAAGGGCCAATTATTGCTATATAACCCATTCTAAAATTAATTGAAGTTACAGACAAAACCCAGAAATGCTCTGGTCACAAAAGATGACATCTGCAATGCTTCTTAGCCATTTTCCCCACAGAAACACTCAGCAAAGTAAACAAGAGAAACTAATGTGATGAGCTAGGATGGCTCATTGGGATTTTCATAATCCCTTTTCCTCTCTCTCCCACCTTAAATGCATTGCTTTCATGCTTGAAAACATCTGTTGAGGAGGCTGATCCACAGAGCTTCAGCCCAATTCTCTCCAGAGGTCAGGGACAATGGTTCAGCCCCACCTCTGATTATTGGCTACATATTTTAGATTTTAGATATTGGCTATATATTTTAGACTAACTTTTAAAAGTAGAAATATCAGTATTTTGACAATAGCAATTTGATTGATTATAATCAGGCTGACAGAGTTTCATTTTACAGTAGTGGAAACACTAAGCTCTGTTATGATCATTCTGTGGAATTTGCAGAGAAAGATCCATCCCCCAGCAACCTGTGTATCTCTCCACCGAATGCTAGAGCAGACCTCTGAACTCTACAGGACAACCTGAAACCCACAAAGCCTTCAGACTTGCTTACAATGTCTTTAATAGAATTTGACTTATGGAAGATAACTCTTCAAAACTTTTTGGCTTAGCACTAGAGGATGACAAATGTACTTCTTGGCCTTAAATACCAAGAACCTGTATACAAAACTGTTCATGAGTCAGACTGGAATTTCTCAGCCCTTTCACAATCCCATTGCAAACAAAAAAAATAGGCTGGAGGTCTTACTTCTTCGACTTGTAATTCTGCTTAAAAACAGTGGCATTTAAAAAAATGCATTTTGTATCAGATTTGGTATATTTATGATTTCTGGTTCATGTGGACCCAGACGGAAAATGCAGCTTTGCTGATGGTACTGTTGCATACAGCTGGTCACACAAACTAACAGACATTCCTTTGGATTTTTAACTTTTAGACAAAACTAACCACTGAGGTGCATTGCTAGACACATATCATCAGCAAACCCTACCAAAAGATAAGATCTGTGAGGTTCTTCCCAAGGAGGACATAATCAGATGTGCCTGTAGCACTGCGTGCTCTGTTCCTGTTGTGGTGGGTTGACCCTGGCTGGATGTCAGGTGCCCACCAAAGCTGCTCTATCACTCTGCTCCTCAGCTGGACAGGGGAGAGAAAATGCAATGAAAGGCTCGTGGGTTGAGGTAAGGACAGAGGGATCACTCAGCAATTACTGCCATGGGCAAAACAGACTTGGGGAGAGTTAATTTAATATATTACCAATCAAATCAGAGGGGAGTAATGAAAAAAATAAAACCAAATCTTAAAACACCTTCCCCCAACCCCTCCCTTCTTCCCAGGCTCAACTTCACTCCAAATTTTCTCTACCTCCTCCCCTGAGCGGTGCAGGGGGACGGGGAATGGGGGTTATGGTCAGTTCATCACACGCTGTCTCTGCCGCTCCTTCCTCCTCAGGGGAGGACTCCTCACACTCTTCCCCTGCCTGATGTGTTGGGTCCTTCCTATGGGAGATAGTCCTTCATGAACTTCTCCAATGTCAGCCCTTCCCATGGACTACAGTTCCTCACAAACTACTCCAGTTGTGCAGCAACTTTTACCCCTTCTTAAATATGTAATCACAGAAGTGCTACCACTGTTGCTGATGGGCTTGGCCTTGGCCAGCAGTGGGTCCCTCTTGGAGCTGGCTGGCATAGCCTCTATTGGACATAGGGGTAGCTTCTAGTAGTTTCTCACAGAAGCCACCCCTGTAGCCCCCCCCACTACCAAAACCTGGCCACACAAGCCAAATACACCTGTGCTCCTGGAATCCCAGGTTACTTGATATGTCACCTCCTATTTACAACCAAGTGCTCCCACTAAAACAAAACATATACATCCACAGTTACTCTCAACCTTCTGCAGGCACCTGCCTTGCCTTTTCTGCTTGCAGTTACAGGGTATTTTCTGGAGGAGGAAGAAAGGGTTAAAAGAAAAACAGCCTAATCTCCACTCACACATTTGTCACCTTCCCCAAAATAGCTGCAGAATTTGAGCATAGTATGCCATTTTCCTCCCTGACAGGTTAATCCGTTTATTATTCATCCATTTAATGAAAATACTGTGTCTCCATGCTAAGAACAAAACAAAACCTCCAACAACACTGGTTCTTTTTAAATCGTATTCATAATCTTGCACAATTTGATTTGTCTTTGAATTCAGCTTTATTTTTTAACTATAAGTTAGAAGCAGGAAACCTATTTCTTCAGATTTCGCATTGTTGCCTCTAGCCACATTTATGGAATGTTTTCTGGGTTTTGCAAAATTATCAGCATTTCATTACCTGCTTCTGCAACAGCCATGTATCTACCGTGAAAAGGTCACCCAAAAGTTAATGAACCTCATGCTTAGCCAAACTGCTCTTCTCCTGTGGGACAGAAATTTTCATGAAATTCTGCAAGGCTCATCTTGCAAAGTTTCCTGAACATACTCCAAAAAAAGAATAGTTAGTAAGTCATGGAGAAAATCGGTTCCCTTTTCACAGGCAACTGGCTCTATTAAGCTTTCTGCAAAAGCATGGGGCTCGAGTTCTCAATGGCATAATTTCTGAAGGAAAACTACAGCAGTGTTTTGAACCAGTCACAGAAGTATTACAGCCGTGTAGCTATATACAGAACAATCACATTCCCTTCCAGGCTTTAACTGTTCTAGAGGATTCCCTATTTCCACTGGAAGCACCTCTTTTGATGCACCACATACAGGGTTTTTTTCACAGATTCATTGTGTCAGAAGACTGGATACACGATCCATTCAAGTAGTATGTCTAGATCTTTCTCTTCCTCAGGCATTTCCTCATGATAAATACCCTGAGTACAGAAGAAATACATAATATTGCATTTTGAACTACTGAATTTCATCCCACTCTTCTTACTCCAATCCTCATTTCTATCTTATATCCCAGCTCTTTTCTGTATGAACAGTGCCTCCTGACTCCAGCCAGCCAGCATGCTCCTCTGTGTTTCAAAGAAAGTATTAATGATGGTATGAAATAGGAAAAGGCCCATGAACAATATTTTTTTCTCTCTCTGATACTTCCTTTCCCAGCACCGACGACTGTTGCCATGTTATCTGCCTTCTAGTTCCCTCAGGTAGCCTCTACTCCAGCAGCTTCCACTTTGGGACCATACCAGATATTTGCTCTTACAAGGAGTGACATCAGAGAAGTCCAGAAGAATCTATTCTTCATGAGCCTGTTTTATTATACTCCACTTTGCCTTTTTTAGGCAAGAGAGAAAAATCTGTGGCCATTTATTGTGCATTTAGTTGGAGCTCACAGCATCCTGAAACACCTTTGTGGAACCTGATGCTGTCTCGAAAGTGAAACACAGCACTTAGATTTTGAATCTGATCTACTACTTAGAATAACTGCATGAACAAATTGCTGGGGAAAGATGACTGGATGGTTATTTTATTTAATTTTTGGAGGGAATGCTATTGAACCAAGGAATACACTCAAAAGGAAAATATTAAAAAAAAAAGAAAAAAAATGTGTAAAAGACAAGGGCAGTTGTTTTGGGGTTGTTCTGCTTTGCATTACAGGCAAATTGCTCCAACAAGAAAAGGGATGTTTTGTCTTTTTACTCTTACAGGAAATTATTACAGTATTAAATGTCTGCAGATGAACTAGAAATAGAGCAAGACTTGAGTTTAAGGGATGTTAATTCAATGGAATGCAAACTCTGCTAGACTCTGTGCTATCTGAATTTCATTCACTGATAACCGGAGTTGCTAGTTCAAGTGAACTGTGAATTCCACCTACATCAGCCACTCCGTTTAAACAACGCCATTCCCAAAAGAAAAAGACTATGTTGTCTAATGCTTTCAGCTCATGATTAAGAGCAGGTGTTTCCCAACTAGATGAGGTTATGGAATTTAATACACAGGCATGTTCTGATAAAAAGCCAGATTTAAGAAAAGGGAAAATTTTAATAGGACTATATTATTTTGGGGGAGGAACCCAAAGAAGTTTGTAGAAGCTGTAAAAACTTCTGGTAGCCACTAGAAAAAGACTAGGCAATCCCAGAATACCTAAAGGTCAAAAGATCTGTGGTGTGCCTCATTGGCCCAGAGATGTCAACCTTGCCTTTTACATGTCCCATAATAGCCCTTCCCAGTTAGTTATTGGTTATTCTTGGTTCTGGAAAAAAAAAAAAAAAA
>VZTL01054492.1:32289-48534 GCA_013400535.1 Scopus umbretta
AAAAAAAAAAAGTCTTTTTCTTTATCTTTCCTTGAAATGTCCTGGTTTCACCCTAGTACAAAACAGGAAAGGAATTTGGGATGGGAAAACAGTTCCTTCTCCAGCTGCATTACCAAATCCTGATCTCAGCCCTTGTGGAGGCTTCCCTGGGGCTTCAGCCAAGGTCACCTTTTCCATGGTTTCCCCAAAAATAATATGAGATAAGAGCTCACAGAACTACTGAAGGTTAACTGTTGTTTGAAACACACCTTGGAAATGAATAGTACTTGCAAAGGTATAACTCTTAAGGCCAGGACTTGTACAGGCACAACACGGCTTGACAAAGTTCAAGCCTCGAGGCATTGCAGCAGTCCATGTGCGCAACCACAACTACTCAGGCTGGAAGGGACCTCCAGAGGGCTCCAGTCCGTATCAAAACTGGGTCACCTGGAAGATCCGACCAGGATGCTCAGGGATTTATCTAGTTTGGTCTTGAAAACCTCTGAGGTAGGAGACAGCAGTGCCTCTCCAGCCAAAATGTGTATTTTAAAACATCTCTGTTCAAGTGCTGCCTCAGAACAGCAGTTTTGCCAGGCCTGAATATCCCACTAGTTTTAAGTCAGCAACTGTTCCTACTTATCCGTCTTGACAGAAGTCATCACCATGGCATGCAAGCACCTGGAACAATTACCTAAGGGACAATATGGAAATTGCAAGGCAGCTCCCAGCACAGCTAAGAGGGCTCAAGGGCAAGGCAATGCCCAGTGCGTCTGCAGGCTGCCAGGAGCTGATGGCACACTCTTATTTCACCCTAAACCTGGGTGACTCCGCTCTGGCGTGAAACCTCCAGCTGCCCACCTGCAGTGAAAGCAGACGGTGCTTCCCAAGCTGTCAGTGGATGCTCAGGTATCATCTCGATCAGCGCAGAAATACACCTGGGCATAGGCGGAGTGACAAGGCAGGTCATAAAGAAAGTAGATGAGGTTCTTAAAAATAGCAACTCTCTCTGAGAGGTTATGCTTGAAAATGTAATGACCTGCACTTTGTTCTTTATCTGTTACTATAACTACACAAACTCCACAAAACCATCATTCTACTTCTTAAACTGAACAAAAATAATGTTTCGTACTCTGCTTTCAACCCACAGACATAATGAATCTGTGCAGGTTCATTTATTCTGATGGACTGCATGCCCTTAGCTTAATTGTTTAACTTAGCTCTAACTTAACTTAATTTCCTAATAATCCTCATCAAATTTCCTCAAGCTGTCAGAATACAGACCACATCATACAGCAGATTCTAGGTATTAATAGTCCAGAGCAAATGGCAGTTAGATGATGAAAAGCTTATTTTTTTTCTTGCCATTGCCAATAGACAAGCAATCAACAAGGTATTTTAGCTTGCTTGTGTCTCTCGGACAGCAAGGCTAAAATCAAAATACCTGTTGTGAAAAGACTTATACATGTCTCTCTCAATTTCAAAGAGAAATTCAAATTTCCCACAAAGCTTAGGCAGACAAATCAGTATTCATTCATTTTCATACGAAACCATGCACTGTTGTACATTTTGGTATGCAAAAGAGGTCTCAGAATGGGGCAGGGAGAGGGAATGTCAATACTGAAGTAGCCTTAGATAGAGCTGCTTTGCAAGACTGGCACTTACACAACAGAGAGCTCAAGGACTTGCTGACCTTGGCTGTGTTATTGGCCAGTTGTTCCACAAAGAAAGGACATTAGATTGCTTGGACCTAATAAGTGAGGTAAGTACTTAACAACAGGCATGGAAATACCTGTATTTTTTTCTTGTTCTATTATCTGTTTACAAGATTCAGTTGAAATATTAGTAAGTGACATTAAGTCCGGATTCTAGAACATGCAAGTTTATGAGGTCTGAGTACTGGCATTTTAATTAATGTCTGCGGTTCACAGTAAAAGATATGATACACACTATTTATATGGCTCAGTTTTGAGTTGCGGGAGTTTCTGTCTGTAATTGAGAGCTGGGGATGGGAAGGGAATAACTATGACTTGTCAAGCAATAGGCTTGCTAAGTTCTGCTTTTAAAAATACTTTGATGACTAAGTAAGCATTTAAACGTTGAGAGAGATTTGGAATGAGATCTCGCCCAGCTCCCAGTCAAAATACCGGAGGCAAAGCAGCAGCAGCTATGGGCATGGTTTGTGTGGCACACGCCGAACTGGGCTGCGGTTCGGACGGAAAGTAGAGATTGCCACCTGCTGACCAAACGGAGGGTAGCAACGGGGATGAGGAGCAGAAGCCCTTGCGGTGAAACCCAGGCTCTGCCGAAACCCATGGGGGTTTTGCCGCTGCTCGCTTCAGCGGAGGCCGGATCCCACCCCTGCTCTTAACTTGCCTCGCCAGCCAAACCCAGACGGGTACTCATGACACCCCAGAGCCGTCTGCTTTATCTGCAGAACAAAACAGCTGACAGAACGAGAAGCATGCTCAGCCAGCAGGTCTCCAGCTCTGTCAGCTTCAGCTGGTGAGCTCACCCTATCATGGCCATAGAATCATGCAATGGTTTGGATTGGAAGGGACCTTTAAAGATCATCTAGTTCCAACCCTCCCTTGCCATGGACAGGGTCATCTTTCACTAGATCAGGTTGCTCAAAGCCCTGTCCAACCAGACCTTGAACACTTCCACGGATGGGACATCCACAAGTTCTCTGGGCAACCTGTTCCAATGTCTCACCACCCTCATTGTAAAGAATTTCTTCTTTATGTCCAATCTAAACCTACCCTCTTTCAGTTTAAAATTGTTGCCCCTTGTCCTGTTACTACAGGCCTTGGTAAAAAGCCTCTCTCCATCTTTCTTATAAGGTCCCTTTATATATTGAAAGTCCACAGTGAGGCACCCCCGCAGCCTTCTCGTCTTCAGGCTGAACAACTCCAACTCTCTCAGTCTTTCTTCATAGGAGAGGTGCTCCAGCCCTCTGACCATTTTCATGGCCCTTCTCTGGACCTCTCTAACAGGTCCATGTCTTTCTTCTGCTAGGGACCCCAGAGCAGGATGCAGTACTCCAGGTGGGGTCTCATGAGAGTGAAGTAGAGGGACAGAACCTCCTCCCTTGACCTGCTGGCCACACTTCTTTTTATGCAGCCCAGGATACATGGCTTTCTGGGCTGCAAGAGCTCATTGTCAGCTCAAGCCTAATTTTTTATCCACCAATTGATCGAGTGAGGGGGAACATCTGATCAATGGAGTCCCTCAGCAATGTGAGGGCCCCATACAAGGTGGCTGGTGGAGACAGGAGGCAGTGCTAGACTGCAGCCAGGGGCACACTGCTGCTCCATTTCATACAAGCATGGAGGTTCCTCGCCACACCAGAGAGAGGCCTGCAAACTCACCCAGTGTAGCCATAGCCGCCAGAAAGCACAAGGCCTGGACTGCACTGCATTTCCCAAGGAACAGAGGACAAGAGAGGAGAGAGGGGGACCCCCTTCATGCTCTGAGAGGGACTGCAGCTTGTCACCCCTCATGAGCTACCAGAGGAGCCACACAGAATGGGGACCTTATAAATGCTTCAACCACAGAACAAGCTTCAAACCAGAGCTCACATCTTCTTAAATACCAAAGTTAATAATTTCTGGATAAACCTATAGGAAATCAGACTACATCCAAGCAGTACATGAAAACAACCTCTTTACTAGGGACATCAGGCGTCATTATGTTATGCTGCTAATTCCTTTCCATACTGACAAGAGAGAATAAATAATCAAGAAAATATTTGCTTTGTTTTTTATGTGATCACAAGTAAAACAGTGATGCAGATGTAGGAACAAGCAACCTACGTTGGCAGGAACTCCTTAAATTCCTTAAGTCAGATTCAGCACCAAAGTCAGAATATCATGGAACTACAGGATCAAAAAGTTGTGGCTGGTGTCCAATAAACTGGAGCAACAAGAGCAGATTTACCCCACACTTCAATCAGGAAAGCAGAGAGGAAGTAGCTACTAACAAATTCTTTCAGCAAAATGCTTTTAGACTGCATATAAAGTAAATTGGATCAAGATCGTATCAGTTACATTAAAATACACATCTCAAATCCAATGGGAAGTGAACTAGGCATTGCAATGCCATGACCCTCACACGCATGCTAAGCAAAACCAGGAGTTCCCAAATTGTCAGAAAACAATTTATTCTTGTGAAAAAAAAAATGTTGCTGCAGTAATGCTCCAAGTAAAAAGAACTTTTCTGTGCTGCAGGCACAACCATATGTACTGAACCTGCAGGCCTCCCACCATCAACTTGTGTTCATAACTTTTAAGCAAGTTATTTATTTTGGATAGGTATGAATTCATCATTCATTCATCTACTCTCTTGCTTCTTCCTGCCCGCCCCCCCCAGCCAACAGACTTATCACCCACTAATCAAGCTGTTGTTGCTTGTCTCGGAATTGCCATTTTGCAGCAAGTGGCACACAAATGCCAAATTGGCTATTAAACGTGGTTTTGATGAGGGCCTAAAAATTCTGCCCACTTCAGAGAGTCTAGCCAAAATGTGTCAGTCACACACCACTGCACAAACAGAGCACTTTGTCATGGAGGTGAATTTGGGGCTGAGGAAGATTGGATGAGCTCTGTGGATTACTGCCTGCCTCTTGTTACAGGGAATGTCAGAACACTTTCCTCAACAACAGATCTAAGTTTTCTGTCCACAGGAGGGAATGTGTCCCTTTATATAAATATGGGAGAGCTTCTTCCTCTGAAGACCTAAGAAATTAGGTTCAAATATACTTAGCTATTGAGTTACACAAGTGTCCCCAAGAGAAGACTTTGAAAAAGTGTCTTGGAGAAGACATAAGAAGAATAACCATAAGGGAACTGTCACCCTGGGAAAAAAATGTTATGACTATGGTTATGGACCAGAAGAAATGGAATTATATGGTCCTTGTTTGGAAAATTAAGATATTAGGTTGGGAAAAAGAATACATCAGATCTAAGCCTATATGTTGGCAGAAGAAATAAATAGGCTTGTAATAAATAGACACGTAAATACTATCAGTATAGACAGTAGCATATCTGAATTGTTTAAAGTTTGTTACTTTATGTCAAACTGAGGGAACTGTGAAAGGAGGGTTAAACAAGAAAGTACAAGGAAATAAACAATTGCAAAGTTTTAATGAGTTTTACAGTCCTTTAAAAAACATGAAAGACCACTGGAGATTTAACAACGAACAAAGGCAAGATAGAAAAGGAAATCAGGTGCATGTTAGTGGAGATAAGAGCAGCATGCAGCCAAATAGCACATACTTAATGAAAATTTTCACTTCATTATATTTAAACCTTGAAGAGAAACTTTGCTCTTTTACACTATCACAATATGAAGCCTAAAAGTAAAATTGTGCTTTGAGACTTTAAATAGATTATGTCTCCCTGGCAATTTTAATTAGCATGCTTCTGTTTATACAAATGTGTCTGTGGGGAGCTGGTTTGAAGAATGGAAGAACAAACCTAGATGAGTATATGTAATAATTTTAGTATCCATAATTTAAGTTTCCTTTGTCTGCCCATGAGCAAAAGGATCCAAAAAAGCATAAAATTAATATTTTAAAATTATTCAAAATCCCTGTTCATTTAATGCACTGTTTGCATTTTCCTAGATTGCTCATATGGTAGTGCAAATAGCCATCTCAAATAGCGTGGCAATTACACACAGCAGTATTTCAATAAATGTCATTGTGAGAAGCAAGTTCTAACTGCAGTTAAACTGGAGTTAAAGAAGATGGAGGGGGGGAAGAGAAGGAAGGAAGGAAAGAAGGAAGGAAAGAAGGAAGGAAAGAAGGATGGACATGTATTTGAAATACTTAATCAGAAGACTGTCTTTGCTATTTTTGGCAGGAAGAGAATTTGAGAATAGCTCTATAGAGGAAACAGATGTGGAAGCCCCCCTCTCCCATTTACTCTGAGTGTTTTAATATCAGAGGACTAATCCATAATACACATCCCAGGAGACTCTAGAAATACTTTCACCTGCCCCAGAGGTTTTGATTACTTGTCTAATAAGTTGTTTTAATCCGTCCTTCAGGCAAAGTGAGAAATTTGGCATATGGCAACTCCGTCCTTCCCTCCTCTATATAAGGTAAAATCCCACTCCAATTTACATGCAGTATTCTACCACTACAATTAATGGAACTGTGGCAGGAAAAGTCAAGGCATAATCTAGTGCTATAGGTGTTTTTCTGGAACAGTAGATTTCACAAACTTTCACTATTACCAGCCTTTATGGAGTACTGAAAGTTCATGTATCCTTCTCCTGACTCCCTTCCTCTCTTGAGGTATTTTATTGCAGGCTTGTAAAGAAAGTTCTGTTATGCTGTACAGGATTTTAGTTTATGGGGAAAGTGTGTATATCGTATTTGTGATAATCTGGTCTCTTTAGACTCTTTTCAACACTCAGTAAATCCTGAATTTGGCTGAAACCAGCAAGTACAGAATGATATTTTAAATGACAACAAAAAAAAATCCAGATCTTGCCAGGGAGATCTTTGTATTAGTTTTTAAATAAAGCTGATTTTAACAATCACTCAGTAATCAAAGCTGAAGAAAATACCTCCCAAGCTCATGTCAGGAGAGACACACAGACCGGATACAGAGTAGACAGACAGTGGGACAGTCTGAGAGAGACTCGGAGGCAGGACTTTGTAGCACCAGACCTGAGAAGCTCCTTTCCCCTTTAGCACTGTCAATGGCTACACAGCTTCATGGTCTCCCTCCTTTTTACTTTAGAAAGCAAGGAAAAGGAGACTAAAGTATCCTTGTCCAATGTGGGCAATTACTCATTCTGTCTCAGTGGAGGGAGAGTTGGAAGCCGGTCCTTTTTTTCATTAATGGACAGAAGTCAATACAATCAAAACTCTGTAAAACTTGAGACTCTGTTTTCTCACAAGAGAAATCCTGGGAAAGGACTTCAGACTTACAGGGATTCAAAGAAATAAATCTCCATCCATACTCAACGTTCAGACTGAGAAAACCATAACCACTTTAGATCACTTATTTCCTTTGATGCTAGCAGCTTTGGCAGGACCGGACTAGTTTGTTATCAGTGATAAACACTGCAAAACATCCCACTGTGCGTATCACTTGAGGGCAGCAGAGCAGTCTGAGGTCCAAGGAGAGTAGTCCTCATTTCTCAGGCTAGGCACGCCAGCTACCAGCCTCTGAACCTGAATCACATATTTTCAGCAGGCCAAAAAACACCTTGACCCCCTGCAGCATGCAGAAGCACTTCCTTACCTTTGCAAAAACATCTACTGGCACTACCTGGAGACACTAGCTGGAGAGACCATTGCAATGGCAATAGAGAGATGGAGAGCAGGTTCTTGCTCAAGGGTCCTTAGAACAGAGGAGCAAGTAGAGCTTAGGCTGCAGAGGAGAGCAGAGGGTTACTGGCATGCAGTTTGTATTTTAATTCTCTAAACCTTTTGTTGTTCTTCTAAGCCTGCCTTTCTTGAAGTTTGAACTGCTAACGCATTTCAGCGAACCCTGAGCGAGCAGGTAGTTCAGATGATCAGGTTTTCGTTCATTGATTCACTGTCACATAACAACATAAGGGAGAGGGGGGCATTGCCCAAATTTTTCCCGGCACCTTCCTGACAAAAGTGAAGAATATGCCTTTTAAGTCAGTGTATAATGAGAACGAAATTAGAACTGTCTTAATGCAAAACGTAACACACAGTTGGTTACAAGAGCCTGCGGCAAACGCAGATAGCTTTAAGACATTTCTAACTACAAAATAAATCCGCTGAAGTGCAACGCTGCTCTATTAAGAATTACTCTCACAAAACAAGCTGTATGACATTAACAAAGCCAGTCAGGTGATGATCATTAACACACAGCAACAAAGACCATGGTGTAAAATAAAAAGAAGGACAGGTTCGTGATACCTGAGGCAACGTCTGCAGAAGGGGCTGCAGACAAAGCAGTCTTGCCCTCCACGCTTGGACAGGGCTGCAGACAAGCTGGCCAGATCCAGCAGCTGTGTGACAGTAGCCCTGTGCTTCAGCCACCTGTCCTCCTTCCAGCCAGCGTACTCTTAAAATAGGAGAAAAAGGCTCTTGCAAAGTTGTTTTCCTCCTTTACAGCCTCAATAGCTCCTTTCTACTGAGGAGTTTGAACAAAAAATGTTCAATGTTGTTTGTACAAATCCCATTGCTGGAGCAAACATCACACTTCTCCATTTTAGGAAGGTTTCAAACCTTGCTAGGAGCAAATAAAAGCTAAAAATACCAATACATTCAGATTTGTTACTCTCGGACACATTTAAAAATGCTTTCTTCCTACTGTAGGATCAAACTCGGGATGCTCGAATGTTTGGGACTGGCATTGGTAATACTGTTAAATAATTTTCTCTGACTTTTCATTTTCCTCCAGTTAAACGAATTCAATAGAAAACCTTGCATCTCTCACACTCCCCAGCATGAGCGAGTGGGTGCACTAGTCCAGGATTGTTTCCCCTTGTCTGACTCCTACATCAGTTCCTATTCAGAAAGCAGCTGGTCTCTGAATACATTCAGAGCTGGTTATCTCCATATACAATATATCCTCACGGATCCAGGCTTCTATTCTATTTTTTCCCCAGGAAACAATTATTTCTCTATTTGTCAATCTTTCTCCAACCCCTGCCCCATAACTTTTGAAACGGTTGGCCAATTTTAATGAAATCTGGCAGAAAAGCACGAATCTTAAAGACATTAAATTCCTATTATCTTTGTGCAAATCAATAGGTGAGGAGGAAAGATTTTGAACAAGCATTATCATTTCTGCTGTTTCACTGAAGATTTTTTCTCCCCATGTCCCACCTTCTTCGGAATGAGTCCTGAGGACTGCCCTTGGCCCTGAAGTGCAATAAATTGGGGTACTCCTCTGGTTAGGTAGGAAATCCCAGGCTCCCATTTAGGCATGCCACCTGGATTTACAGTGGAACCAGCCTCAGGTGGGCAACACTCTCCTCCTCTCTCCCCACTCGATGGACAGCCAGACAAGGATGCCAGGCATGCTGCTGGGGTATCCAGTGGGATCTGCAGCAGACTGGGAATGGTGGAACACCCTTGACTGCACCCCACCCACAGCCTCAATTCGCAGTTGGACCCAGCAGGATGGTGTGTTCCGCCTACACCTCCTTCACACCAGCCCTTTCTCTGCACATTCCCAACTTACCAATGACTTCAGATAGAGCTCTCTTAATTGCCCAGCAGTATGGGGAACGAAGCACAAAAAGTAGATCAACATCAACAAGATGACTCATCTCGTTCCCTCCCTCCACCCCACCTCTCCTAAACGCTGTTGGAAGGTGACTTGGCGTCCCTTGTCCTCTGAACGTGTGGCACCCCCAACACAAAAGAACATGTCAAAAGCCCAATTTTTTTCCTTTTTTTTATTTTCCTAAACAACATTTTCAAAAATTTCCAAGGAAAATACTATTTTTGTACTAGGTACAATAACTCTAATTTTTACTTGAGGATTACAACCAAGGTTGCAAAAATGATGGCATGAGCAATTTTGAGCACCCTATTATTTAGCAGCAAAGTCCTGCTTTGATCCGTCTCCCTGATGACTTCAATGGAACTACACTAGGTATAAATTAAAGCAAAATTCAGTCCATCGGCTCTACTTTAGGCTTCATGCATGCCATTTAAGCAATGCCTCCACCTTGACTTCACCTTGCTGCAGTCAGCAAAGAATGCTGATATAAAAGGTGTCGTGCTTTTGTATATCCACTCACTCTGCTTTCACGTTTAAGCTGTACCATTTTACCTTACCATTAAAATTACATTTAGGCAAAAGTGAAAGAGTATATAATCTCTTGTGCTCTCTCTGGAGAACAAGCTTCCATTAAGTTTTTCTCCATCTCCCTGTACACAAATAGCAAAAACACGTATTTTCCAGTCAAAAACAAGCAGCAAAGTAAAAAGTCTATTAAAGGGAGCACAGTCACTCATTCTAACATTTTTCATCTGAATGGAGAAATAAAGTGGTATTTCTCCAGCAGGCAGGAACCTACATTTCAAAAAAAGGAAAAAAAAAAAAAAAAAGATTACACTGAGATCATCAATCACGTTAGCAGGAATTACATGTCCAATCCCTTAGATGCCAATAACAATCCCAACCATATTGCCTCAATTAGTCATTGATTGCTTGTGAAGATGTAAGAAAGCTTTAGTGCCTCTCTCCCTTCCGGCATTACCATGGAAGAGCGCAGCACAAAGAGCCGTACCATGAGTCGCAGCCATGGCCACGTGAGTGGGCTTTCCTCTCACGGGCAGGTCAAGGCTCCATCCGCCACTGAAGATGCCTTTCTGGCTACAGAAAACACCATCAAGTAAGTCTGTGGATTACAGCTATTTGTGACAGTAATCTTTTTTTGCTCTCAAACGTCATCTGCTGAGCAGGCTCTACTCATCTTCTCACAAAACTTGGGGATCCAGGAAGTTATTCTTTGGCCTTGACAGAGACATAAAATGAGAACAAAGGGGAAAGAGGCGTAGCTGTACCTTCAAAATAATGGACTTTAAAAGCATCATCTGCAAACTGTGTGTCACATGGAAGTTCTGAAACTGGAAAAAAATAATCCCAACCTTTCAGATAAAGTTACACTCAGAAGTGTAACTTTAAATCACTTTTACATGTTAAAGCTAGATAAATAAAGGTGAGTTCGTTTCTCTGCACTTCAATGAAAAAGTATTAGAAAATGCGGTTTGTTGAAGTGTGACTTCCAAGACTTCACATGGGTTTGTTTGGGTTTTTTTCAAACTTTAACCAGTCAATTTTCCCAGCAAATACAACCAAAAGTATTGGCTACTGAACTTGAAAACCTTACTATTTTTGAAGAACACATCAGTCTATCTGTTTGACTAGCCACTTTGAGAAGCCGCTATGTGCTGCCTCCATTGAACTAAAGTGTCACTGATAACAATCACCCTGCTCAGCTCCAGTGGGAGACCCGGGATCTCACAGTAGTTCTAGTTTTGCTCAAGGAATCTCTTTAGAAGTGACCAAAAAGTATTAGAGGTGTCAGCACAAGGTCATGACAGGCTACTTTAAATAGAAGCTTTCGTCACTTTAAAACATGTTGTCCACTCACTGCTTTCGTTTCTGCCTAGTCTTTCACTTGTCGAAGACTTGCCTGTCGAAAACGCTTAGGACAGGCAGCTGCCTACTGAATCAAAATACATTTGCCGTTCCACTGGATAATACACTTAAGCCATCGAGCATCACCTTTTACACAGGTGATGCTTGCCAGTGTCAAATAAAAAATCAAAAGTATGTATATACTTGCTTGAACAAATAACATTGGTAACACCTGAAAAGAAACATGGTTATGAAGCCAGAAAGAGCACTCAAGCATGCTTTATTAAAGAACAGTTTATCCAAATGTTCTTTATTTATCCAGAAAAAATTACAAAATCGTATCTGCTACTCTTGGAAGCCCAAGAGCATTTCACCCACCGTGACTACTGCCATGTAAGGATATGGACCTCACCCTGAACACATCACAGCTGAAGGCACAGTGCGTGTCTTGGTTACATTTTAGTCTTGCAACTACAGCATTTCATGCCACAGCTCAGCTGAAGCCCCATTTGCTGTTATCGACAAAGCATAAAACCTCAGCGATGCTAGCACCTTTTCTCTGCTGTTTCAAAACACTGTGGACTAGACTGTGATTTCTGCTGTTGCTCCCCAGCATAATAATTTTGCCTTTTTTGGAAAAAATCCCATATCAGCAAGCATCAGAAAATCTGAGATTTTCTTTAACTACAGATGATCATAAAGTATGCTATTTATGCACAGGGAGAAGCGAACGTGAAATACGCATCAGGAAATGCGCAATTAAACAACATATCAATTCATCACTGACAGTTCTGGGTTGTATTGTACCACAATAAACAATACATAAGCTACACACCCAAAGAAAATAAGCCTTAGAGAATGGAGCAACAGTGGTAACACAGATCATCAAATCATAGAATCATTAAGATTGGAAAAGACCTCTGAGATCATCTAGTCCAACCACCAACCCAACAACACCATGACTACTAAACCATGTCCCGAAGTGCCACATCTACACGTTTTTTGAACACCTCCAGGGATGGGGACTCCACCACCTCCCTGGGCAGCCGGTTCCAATGTCTCACCACTCTTTCAGTAAAGAAATTTTTCCTAATAGCCAATCTAAACCTCCCCTGGTGCAACTTGAGGTCATTACTTCTCATCCTACTGCTAGTTACTTTGGTGAAGAGACCAACACCCTCCTCACTACACCCTCCTGTCAGGAAGTTGTAGAGAGCGATCAGGTCTCCCCTCAGCCTCCTCTTCTCCAGACTAAACAACCCCAGTTCCCTCAGCCGCTCCTCAAAAGACTTGTTCTCCAGACCCTTCACCAGTTTCGTTGCCCTTCTCATGGTGCAAGGCACAGGCACGTTACCCCACATGTGCAGGAAGAAGCGAGCAATTCATCTGGGGCAGATCTCTAGCTGTGTTGGTGTTGGGCAGCTTTAGACCTTTTACTATCCAAGAATCTGCTCAGGCATTTCAGTCATTCCTGGTGAAAGGCCTTTACTTTTTCCCAGAAAACTTGACTTGCTTCTCAACAGGCCCCTTTTCTGTGTACCCTCATTTGTAAAAGACAACCCTTGTAAGCTCAACATTGGCAGCAACACTTTGTCTACAGAGAGCGCAGAACTTTGCAAGATAGAGTTCACCACAGAGGAAGGGCGTCTGTTCAAAACCAAACTTGTTCAGATCGGTACTTCACTCCTATGCCAAGTGAAGGATTTTTACCTTCTTGCCTTCTTTTTACCTTCTTAACCCATCAGTCACCTGGATTTCAGTTACTTCATAAATTTAGATTCATTATCAACATACACTGCATAAACAAAGTTTTTGAGAAAGAGGAAAAAACAGCACAAAAAATGTGTTTTACTGGAAAAAAACAGAAAACATCAGCTAATCTGCCAAGTTCTGTTACCACTTGTATCGGTTACGATATGAACTGAGTTTTAAACACCCATTAAATCAGTTGGGGATGTTGGCCACTCAGAATTTGATGCTTGTGGTAGGCATTCACAGAATAAGATTTCGGCAACACTGCCTAAAAAAAGAGTGAGCTGTTGCAGGTGCTTTGCTTTGGCTTATACTACTACCAGTATTTCCAAATTAAGCATATTATTTTATTACTGGTTAGGAGCAGATTTTCTGCTTTGGAGGTGGCATAATTATTCCATTTATGTCCCCAATTACTTAACCATAGCACGAGAAGAAAAGATGTTAACCTGGAATCACAAGCTGCATGGCTTGCTGCCCTAACAGCGATGGCTGAAATGGGTCTGTCCAGCCTTACAGCCCTGTCTGATTCTGGGAGACCAAAAGCAAGCCTCGAGCTAGAAAGAGAAGGAAATACTCTCTCAGCCCCCAGCCACACACAGTGCAGGTACATTCTGAGCCAGAAGGACTTCCCCTGAATTTTGTGACTTGTCCTGCTTTCATGTACTTGTCCAGTCTCCTCTTGCAGCCACATAAACTTTTCGGTCACAGGCACCTCCTTTCTGTTTGTCTCATATCTTTGTACTTCTTCAGCAATTTAAATGTTGCCTGAACTTCGAGAACTGCAGCTGGAACTGAGAAATATCTGTTATCCACTTTATTAAGTAAGAAGATATTAAGAAACTTGCTGGGACTTTTCATATTAAATATATGTCAAAAATACTTTAAAGTGAGACTGTTTCCCTAAAAGAGAATGCAGAAGCAACTGTAGTCATTATCTGTTTGTAACTACCCACAGCAGGGGCTGCAGGATGCAGGACATGAAAAAATGAGCAAGTGACAGTAACGTGATCTTTTTAAAGCAGAAACATTTCACTGAAAGTTCCAGATAAAGTAAAATGCACTACAGTCAGAACCCAGAGTATAAAATGAAGATTCTCCTATGGTGATTAGGGATCACAGATGTTAACACCAGAAGTATTCCAAATTACTTGAGAAAAAGTATAATTCAATGTACAGAAAATTTGCAGTGCGAGACATAAGCCAAACAGACACTGTATGTAATTCAACTGTTTACATAAGTGAAAATTCTTTACTATACTATAGTGCAACCAATAAATAATGCACCTTTTTATTAGCATACAAGACTGTATCTCAACTAATAGAAAACTGTAAAGCATTCCTAAAACAAACGGACAACAAAGGGCTGATTTGGGTTTAATTCAAAATTGTTTTTTTTTTATTTTCATGAGGCTTCCAGTTTCCTTTACAGCATCTTCCCGTAGGACAATGTGCAGTTGGACCCAGACAACAAAAAAGCCATTTTCAGCCAGCATTTAGGATAAAGATATTTTATTTGATAAGTAAGATACCCAACAAGCCTGCAACACTCAGTAAGTTGCATGAAACATGGGATGGTACATCGTTCAAAGCACACAACAATCTTTTACATTCAGCTGTTGAATCAATTACAGTATGGACTGCTTTCAGACCTCCGGGCATAACTGATGCCTGATAGCCCTTGAATTCCCAGATCTCATTAATGGATTCCTGCTGCCTAGTATGTATCCTTCACAGCGCATTCATTGACAGAGTCTGAGACAAAGGCCACAGATATTCCAGGTTGCTCGTGACATCTTGTGTGTAAATGGTATACCATTCTGTGACGTGGGTAAGTGCTCATGCTGTTAAGGAAGATTTTTTTTTTTTCCCCCTCATTTTCTGCACCACCCTTGATTGGCAGTGGAGGGAACAGAGGGGAGGACCAAAACAAACAGAAATATCTACTTAAAAAAAAAAACAACAACACACAGGAAGTTGCAGTGCCTTTTCCTAACACAAAAATCTGAAAATGTTAGCTTCCCAGTAAAGTCTGAAATTTTCGTTCACTATCACATACATCACACGTCATTGCTAAAATTAATAGATGCATTTACTAAAACAACACCCTTCACTTCTGCCCTGTCTTGCTTACTGCTACATGATCTTTAGTCAGCAGTGAAGAAACTTTTCTTTGTTGAAAAGAGACTGAACAGAGTCAGTAGATCACACATTTGGATATACCAGTAGGTGCTGTACCAGGCTCCAAGCTGCAGATTCCCCACCCCTCTTAAACTTTGGTGCTTTAATCCTTCTAGACATCTGTGTGAAAAATAAGAAACTACACAAACAGAGGCCAGATTTTTTAAATTACTCCGGTATCCAGGGATAAAAATCTCACAATACTTTTAAATACTTGTCCCTTCTGTGGAGTTCTAAATAGTCTAGGAGTACTCGGTTTACACTAGGACAACTAGGGGCAAGCTTTACACTTTTATCTTGCTTTTAAGTCTGCAGTAACAATCCTGACAGCCCTGCCTTTATGATCAAACTGATTTTTAATGATTACTGAAGAGGGCAATTGCTACCATTTGTCGCTGAACAAGATCTCCATTCATTACACCACAAAATTTGTGTAACCAAAACACTGCTGCTGCCAAGTCCCTTCTGCTCTAAGCAAATTGTTCTTTATATTTTTAACTACATTTTTATACTTCTTTTCATCCTTACCTGTCCTGGTTAGAACAGGGGCTCAGCCATCTAGGCAGGAAGAGACTGGAAAGCCAAACCGCACCCCTTAAGACAGCACTGCCCCTCAGTTATTGTCCCAAGTGCAATGAAATTAACCTCTCTATTACCAGGTTTTTTGTCTACTGCCTCTGGGGTCCTGTTTTAGTTGTAACAGATCAGCCTGGGTATTACCAGCTGGCAGTCTACACCGGATTCAACTGCTGAAGACTTTGGACAACAGAAGATACTCACACGAGAGCCACTGACGAGACTCCAGGACAGCCTATTAAACAGTTGCGACCATAACACAAGAGATAGGAAAAAAGGCGCAACAAAGCAAGTTGCCAACGAGAGGCGGCCTGAAACCAAACACTTGTAGCAGAAAAGCAAGTGGGAATGCACTGGGATCTAAAGGCAAAAAGGCTCAAACTCAAGCGCATCACAGGCCGTCTCCCAGTGCCTCACCCAGGCCTCCCACAGCTCCCGAGAGCCTGAGGAGATGTAAGGAGACGTAATGTACAGGCCCAGGCCCCTGGTCAAGACCGACGCCTTCGGTTGCCCCCGGGCTGACGGCACGGCGTCCCCCGAGGCAGAAGAGGGAGGAGCGGGGCGAAGGCTCCGCTAACAGCCGCCGCCGCCGCCGCCGCCGGACGCAGGCGCTGTCAGGCCGCGGCCCCGCCCCGGCCCCGCCCCGCGCCTCGGGGAGGAAGCGCGC